>PVIC010035303.1:0-19109 GCA_004025085.1 Thryonomys swinderianus | reverse complement strand
GTCACTGGGTGTCTTCGGGAGGGACCCCCGGGCCCCAGCTTCCTCAGCTCCAGCAGGGGAGCAGGCACAGTGATCTCAGGTGTTTCCCAGCGCTGACCTCCAGTGCCTCAGCCCTCCAAGGAGTGAGAAGGCCGAGTGTGAAGGGGAGAAGCTCAGGGGAGGCCGCCGGCATCTGGCGTGAAGCCGGGAGCGCGGAGTGGCGCGAGAAAACCTGGTGGGTTTGGGGTGTGGGCCACTCACGGGCTAAGTTCGATGTTGACGCCATAAAGTTGAACAGGTAGAGCGTTGAAGTCGGGGCCGGGGAACATCAGAGAAAGAGAGGACAGAAAAAAAAAAACTCCTTTTTGTCTCCTTTAGCTTTCATTCTTCATGATTCCGAAAAATGGTGGTGGTAGGTATTCCACCACAGCCTCCTTCTGGGGGTTTAGCGAGTCGGGGAGTCCGAGCAAGGAAATGGCGCTAACCCAGAGCTGCAGGCCCTGAGGCGGGAGCAGCGCTGATGCCGGGAGAGGCCGGCCGCGCAGTCTTCCTGCCAGGCGTTTAAGGTCTGCTGAAAGAGGAAGAAGTCAGCGGAGCTTTGGCAGCTTCTCTCCACTTTGGCGGGTGCAGGTGGGGCCTCTTAAGCTCTGCTCTACCTGCTTCCCTCAGGGCACGTCGCGGCATTAACTCTTCCTGTTCTGCCTCTGCTGGGTGCTGATGCGCTCAGTAAATAGGGAGGAGACACGGAGGGGAAAGATCCTGGAGGGAGGATGGTCCCTCTGGGAGGTTTTTCCCTGAAGTATTGAGAGACCTGTACTAAAAAAAAAAAAAAAAAAAGGAATGCATAAAAGAAAAATATGGTTTTAAAGCTAGAAAAGACCCTGCATTATTTTTAAATAGCATCTGACTCACTCTGTTGGAGCTGCCTTCGTTTTCTCTCTCCACTACACTGTAAGACTTACATTATCCACACTATCTTCACTGGTTAATACAACGTCTGGCTGACAGTTGGTGGTGTATAAATATTCATTGCCTTTAGTCCAAATAGCCTATCATGACTAATAGGGATTCTATAATTTTAGCATCCATAGGTATCTATGAAGAGAAAGTTACTTATCGTCAATCACAGAATGCGAAAATCACACAAAACTTACTTATTGCAAAAATGTGGGTGGGGCATAACACTCAAAGATTTCATTGGTGACATCTTTAAAAAGACCTAAGAATCTAACAGACATGGCAGAACTGTTTGGACATGTTAAATGGTCACAGACTAGTACGTAAGTCCTACAATATATATATGACACTTTTCCTAGAACAAAGACCAGAAGTTGCCCTTGTGCCAGTGAGTGTCAGGAGCAGCTTGTGAAATACTGTGATGCAGTGAAGGGCGCCCCTCTGTGACGGGGTGGAAAGGTGTCGGCACAGACCTGCTCGGGCAGAGCTCACGGCCGAGGGTGGGCTGAGGGAGCTGATGGGCCTGAGTTGTGTGCGTGCTGGGCTCTCCGCTTCAGCTCAGCTCACCTGGTTTCTGTTGACCTGGTTTCTCCAAAATGGAGTCGCATAGGGGCAAACTTGAAACTCACATAATGGTCAGTTGCCTAATATTTCAATTGTGTTTGAACAAATTTGCCTTTCAAAACCAGCATTATAGCAGAACCGATTGACTCTGTCTGGTCCTGTGCCGGCTGGTGATTATACAAGGGTGGCAATAACAAGACCCTGCTGTCCCAAGGGAGCTGGCCGTCCAGGGAGCCCCGTGACGTGAGCAGCTGTGGGGGGCCTGGAAAGACGACCGCACAGACTCAGCTCGGTACCAGGTAAAATGGTGGCACACAGAGATGCTTTCCCTCTTCCAAGGGAGGTGGGGGAAAAGAGCGCTCCAGAGTTTCCTGTGTGCACCCCCTGCTCTGAGCCCTGCCCTCCCCACAGCCACTGGAGGGGTAAAATCCTTTCTCCCAATTTTGTAGATAAACTAGGGCACAGTGATGAAGTAATTTGCCCAAAGCCACTCAGCTAGTAGATAGCAGCGGTAAAGAACTAAATCAGTCTGGCTTTCGCATACTTACCAGTAGTCGTTACTTTGAGCCTTTCAGCTGATGTTTAGCACATGAGTAGGAGTTCCCCTGCGTAGGGTAAAATTTACTCTCCTGGGACAAGTATTTCAGAAGCCTGTGCGGTTAGCAGTTGGTGTCGAAACTGCTGGCAGGGCTGTG
Source organism: Thryonomys swinderianus (assembly GCA_004025085.1). NCBI lineage: Eukaryota > Metazoa > Chordata > Mammalia > Rodentia > Thryonomyidae > Thryonomys > Thryonomys swinderianus. The sequence continues at coordinate 16,914 of PVIC010035303.1, read as the reverse complement.
TCACTGTGATTACTGCCAGGAGATGGTGACCTCTCATCCACTCAGGAGGAAGAGCAGTGGGGTGAGAGCCATGAAGAAACAGGGAGGAAAAACTGGGTTTGGCCTCAAGAGAATGTTAGTGAGACTCTGGGCTGTTACACGTACTTGCTTCCTGTCAAAGATTGTTTATAAGATAAATCAGAGGTCCTTAAGTGAAATATGTCCTAAATTTAAAGTAACTTCACTTTATATAGAAATAGTCTGTGTTTTGAGTTTCCCACTCTACAGTAATCCAAGATGTACTTGAAGATGTTGTTCTAGAAAATTCTTTTGCTGTTCCCCTATCCCTCAGTTCATACTTATAGAACCTCTGTGAACACATTTTGGGCCACTTGGCAGCTTTTCGTCTGTAACAAGTCATCAGGGCGAGGGATTTGACATCTGTGGCCATGCAGGGGTATGTATCCAAGCCTGCTCCCTACAGGATGCCAGTCATCTGCAGGGAGTGGGGTAGAAGGAGGAAGAGATGATTCAGTAGGTCTCTCAATTGCTTCTAGACTGGCATGGAAAAAAGAATTGCTAGGTTCTGTTTGGAGACTGACTCCGATTTTCTAACTTCTTTTGTCTTTGCAGATACCACCAATATCTGTTATATAATATGGTTTTCAGCCAGTCCACAGTCTACTTGAAGTGATATATTAGTATCAACACACAGGAGCACATTATCCATTCACAGAGGAGTTTACAGATCAGAAATCTTGGGTTTTAGTGGTGCTGTTCGACACTTGACCCTTTTAGAATTTTTCTAAAGCAACTCCCAGTTGTCAAATCATAATTCCAAGGTCAGTATGAGACCCTTCCGTGGCGAGTGGCATCCCAGCAGTTGAGGCTTCACTCTTTCGAAGGTATGGCAGAGGGCATGGAGGAGGAGAGGCAGCCAAGTACATGGCAGGGGAGACCAGAGAGAAGGATCAAAGGAGGAGGGAAGGAGATAGACCCTACCAGACCGGGCTCCCAGTGACCTGCTTCCTTCAGTCAGCCTTCCTCTGGTCATGTGCAGCTACAGACTCATGAGTGGACTAATCCACTAATGAGTATCACACCCCTGTGATCCAATCACCTCCCGAAAGCTCCACCTATGAGTACATGGAGTTTTGAGGGATAACTGATAGTATTTGGAATTTGGTCATTTGGAAGGCAGTTACAGTTAGATGAAGTCATGAAGAGGAGGTTCTCCTGCATTAGATTAGTGTTCTTTTTTTTTTTTTTTTTTTTTTTTTTGAGACAGGGTCTCGCTTTGCAGTTCAGGCTGGCCCTGAGCTCATTATGTAGCCCAGGCAAGCCTGGAACTCAGCAATCCTCCTGTCTCTGCCTCCCGAGTGCTGGGATGACAGGCGTGAGCCACCACGCCCGGCTTCTCATACTTTGTTAGGACTAGTTGAGAAAGCAGTTGACTGAATTCCAGAGCAAGCACCCCTACTGAGAGCCTGATGGACAGCAGGGGCTTGTTCTGAACTTCTCCGTCTCCAGTAAGGGTAGAGAGGACTGTCTGCTGTTTAAGGAACCCAGCCTATGATATTTTTGACATGCAGTGTGAATGGACAAAACAGCACTCAAATAGCATTTCAGGCTTTTCTCACGAGGAGCTTGTGTATCTGACTCCTTTTTCCACTCTAATGTGTCCTATTTTGCATCTGCATTCAGGAATGCTGCAATAGCTTCAGACTTGATCCTCTGACCTCTACTATGTTCTTTGTATTTTTGTCATACTTTTATTTGAGAAATGACTAATAGATATAAAAGTACAAAGAATAAGAAAATGTACAAATGTTAACAAACCCAGAATTGTTAATTAGTAATATTTTATCTCTTTTGCTTTTAGTCCTTTTTTTTTGAGACAGGGTCTCGCTTTGTAGTTCAGGCTGGCTCTGAGCTCACTATGTAGCCCAGGCAAGTTTTGAACTCAGCAATCCTCCTGTCTCTGCCTCCCGAGTGCTGGGATTATAGGCGTGAGCCACCACGCCTGGCTTTAGTCCTTTTTAAAAATAAAGTCAATAAAAGTTATAGATAAAATGAAAGTATCTTTCATCCCAACAGAGTCCCATTCTTTCACCTTAAAGGCAATAATTACCATAAATTTAGAGTGTATCCTTGAACTCAATTTTAATAAAAACTTTTGCTAGTTGGTGCTTTTAAATATTTAATTATTTCCTACTGTATACAGGAAATTATGTTTTAGAATTCTGTTTATATAAATAAACAAATCTTTAGCACTCAGAGTGGGTCAGTCTTACTCCTAGCCTCTCACCGTGAATCAATCCCAGTGTCACATCCTTGATCCTAGTAGCACACACACTTGGTTTAGCAACCTCTGAAAGATTCCCACCTATGCCCACATGAGGCTTTGAGGGAACACTTAAATATAAGTCATAACTTATGTACATCCCTTTATGCAAAAGGCATATAGTCCATTTCTAAGAACTGCCAAAGTCCTAGGAGTTTCAGCTTTGCTGAAAAGTCCAAGTCCAAAGTCTTCTCTGAGACTGAAGGCAAACTCTTAGCTGGGAGGCCCTGTATAAATGAAAAGAAAGTTAAACACTTCCAACCTACAGTGGCACAAGATAAACATTCCCATTCTAAACAGATAGGGGAATAGAAAGGAATGTAATCAAAGCAAATCCAAAATCTATTAGAGCAAACATTAAATCCTGTAGTTCTATGACCAGCATCTGAGGCAGACTGTGGTAAGAGGTGAGTTCCAAAGGGTTTGGGTGGCTTCGCTCCTACAGCACTGCATGTGGTTGTATCTCCCATAGCTTCTATCTTAGACTGGGTTTACCCATTCCTCTCAGCTTTCCTTAAAGGCTCCATGTTTCTGGCTTCTCCAAACTTCTGAGGTCTCCACTGTACCTTTGTTTATTAGGATTTTTTTTCCTGTTTTTTTTTTTCTTTTTTTTTTTAAGACAGGTTCTTGTTATGTAATTCAGCCTGGCCTCAAACTCATTATGTAGTCCAGGCTGGCCTTGAATTCATGGTGGTCTTCCTGCCTTGGCTTCCCAAGTGCTGGGATTACAGGCATACACCACCATACCTGGCTTCCACTGCGCTTTTGGCTTCACACTGGTACGTAGCTGGCTGGCTCCAAGGCAGTGTAACAGAGGGATGTTGTAGAGGTGAAACAGTTCATGATAGGCAGAAAGCAGCAAAGCAGTGAAGCAGCAGCAGCCAGCAGTTTACCTCTCTCTTGCTGCCCACACCTAGGCTAGGCCTTTCCATTATCCACACCCAGAACTGGGCCAGATCAATCAGTGGACTAATTTAAACCCAGCAACACACTTAATCCCAGTATTACACACACTAACTCCAGCTATTTCTAAGAAGCCCCACCTATGCTCGCATAAGGCTTTGGGGGGGCATTTAGATACAAGCCATAGCATAATATTTCTTTATTAACTATGATGGTAATAGAGACTATAGTGATATCCTTCATTTTATTTTCTTCTTTCTATTTACACTAGGTTTATTTTTCTCTTCTCCTAGCTTCTTGTGGTGGGGGACTTAGATTACTGATTTGAAACTATTCCTTTTTTCAATGTTGGCATGTGGTGCTATGAAAATTCTTCCAGCACTGCTTAAGCCATATTGCACACATTTTCCTACATTATGTTTTCATTCATCCAGTACTGTTTTTTTTTAAAACTTCCTTTATGATTTCCTTTTTAACTAGAAGTTTATTTAGAAGTGTCTTATTAATTTCCAGGTTGTTAGAGATTATCCTGGTCTCTTTCTGTTATTGGTTTCCAATTTAATTCCATCATGGTCAGAAAATATCTGGGTGAAATTGTTCTTTAAATTTGATGAGGCTTATTTTATGGCTTGGGATAGTCAATTTTGGTGAATGTCTATGAGTACTTGCAAAACAAAAGTGTATTCTGCTGTTTTAGGTGGAAAGTTTTGTTGCTTTATTGTGTTGGCCATTCTTCTATAGCCTTATATTTTGTCTACTAGTTCTATCATTTACTAAGATCAGTTACTTCTATACTGAGAGGTCTGTTGAAATTCCAAATTACATCAGGCATTTGTCTAGTTCTCTGTTCTTTGTTTTTTGCTTCATGTGTTTTGAAATTGTGTTTGATATATATATACTTGGAATCATTATGTCTTCCTGGTAAATTCTTTTATCATTATGAAGTGGGTCACTTTGTCTCTAGTAATTTTCATTGCTCTGAGGTCCCTTTTATCTGAAATCAAGGCAGCCACTTCTACTAGATATATGTTGCTCTTATTTTATTTTCAGCTAAACTATGTTATTAAATTATTATTATTATTATTATTATTATTATTATTATTATTATTATTATTTTTGAGACAGGTTCTTGCTTTGTAGTTCAGGCTGGCCCTCAGCTCCCTATGTAGCCCAGGCAAGCCTCGAACTCAGCAATCCTCCTCTCTGCCTCCCCAGTGCTGGGATTACAGGGGTGAGCCACCATGCCCAGCACTGTGGTATGTGGTATTGATGGCTGGTGGGCGTGAGTCACCACGCCCAGCATTGTATGTGGTTACTGGGATTGAACTCAGGGCCTTGAGCTTGTGAGGCAGGTGCTGGAACCACTGAGCTAAATCTCCAGCCCTGAAATTAATTTTTTTAAACAGTAATAGAGTTGGCTCATTTTTTTAACCTATATTGCAAAAATCTGTTTTTGAATTGGTATGTTTAGATAATTTGTATTAATTATTAATATGTGCATGTTTGTCCACCACTTTATTATTTGTTTTTCTGTTTTTTCCCCTCTTATTCCTTAATTTATGTTTTCTTGCTTTTTTGTGGGTAACTGGAACATTTTAAAGATTCAATTTTACTTTATATTTGTGTTTTTGCATGTAATGTTTTATGTAGGGTTGTTACAGATTGCTTTATTAAAATATATATGTGACAACATAGTTGATACCAATATTTTATCACTTTTTACAAATGCGCTGCTATAAACATAGATGTGCATATGTCACTGTGGTATATTTTTGTTCTTTTTTTTTTTTTGAGACAGGGTCTCACTTTGTAGTTCAGGCTGGCCCTGAGCTCACTATATTAGCCCAGGCAAGCCTCAAACTCAGCAATCCTCCTGTCTCTGCCTCCCAAGTGGTGGGATGACAGGCGTGAGCCACCATGCCTGGCACTGTGGTATATTTTTAACTATTTTGGGAAGATACCAAGAAGGGGAATAGCTGGGTTGAATGGAATCTGCAGTTTTAGTTTTTTGAAGAATCTCCATACTGATTTTTGTATTAGTTGTACTAATTTATACTCCCACCAACAGTGCAGAAGAGTCCCTTTTCCCTCATAGCTTTGGCAGCATTTGTTATTGGTTGATTTTTTAAAAAATTGAATTTTTTATATACGTCTCACAGTCACATTCAACACTAGGGAATTTGTACCAGTATATGACACAAGTGAATTCTTATTTTTACCCAAATCCCAACCCACCCTACAACCCCTCACCCCCTATATACATGTGCTTTCTTTTTCTTTTCAAATCATATTTATTCTTTCCCCTCATTACTTTCCCCTACCACTTTCACTTTGAATATTTCCTATTTTATAAAATCTATCGTACTTTCTGGAACTCATTTACATCTACAGGTTCTCATGCCAGAGAAAAGATATGGCATTTATATATCTGTGACCTATTTACTTCACTTATGAGTGTGTCCTTAAGGTGTGTCCATTTGCACATAAATGACTCAAATGTCATTCTTTATGGCAGAGCAAAATTTCATTTTATAAAAAAACCCACATCTTCGGTTGATGGGCATCTGAGTTATTTCCAAGATTTGGCTATCACAAACTGAACTGCTATGAAAATGGGTGCACATATGTCTTAACAATATGATTATTTTAATTCTTTCTGGTTGATTTCTTAATGACAGACCATCCTGCTGGAATGAAATGGAATCTCAGTGTTGTTTTAATTTGCATCTCTTGAATGGCCAGTGATGAACATTTTTTTTTCACATATTTATTTATGCTTTGTATTTCTTTATCTGAGAAGTGTCTATTCATTTCAGATTTCTTTTTTTGTACTGGGCGTTTGAATTTGGTGGGGTCTGATTTTTTTTTTTTTTTTGAGACAGGGTCTCGCTTTGTAGTTCAGGCTGGCCCTGAGCTCACTATGTAGCCTAGGCGAGCCTTGAACTCATCAATCCTCCTGCCTCTGCCTCCTGAGTGCTGGGATTACAGGCATGAGCCACCACACCTGGCACTGTGGTATGTGGTATTAATGGCTGGTGGGCGTGATTCACCACGCCTAGCATTGTATGTGGTTACTGGGATTGAACTCAGGGCCTTGAGTTTGCAAGGCAGGTGCTGGAACCACTGAGCTAAATCTCTGGCCCCAGGGGTCTGATATTTTTGAGTTCTTTGTATATTCTAGATATTAGTCCTTTGAGGAATTAGCCGGTACATTTTTTTCCTGTTTTGAGGATTGCCTTTCGCCTCTGTTGGTGGTTTTTTTGCTATGTAAAAGCTTTTCAATATGATGTGATACTCAGTTGATTCCTTGTAATATTTCCTGTGCGATCAATGTTTTACTCATAAAGTCTTTCCTACATCCATGTCTTCAAGAGTTTTATCTGTTCTGTTTTCCAGCGGATCAATATCTTAATATTTAGATCTCTGCCACTTTGAATTTAGTTAATGCATGGTGAGAGATATGGGTCTAGGTTTAATCTTCAGCATGTGCCAAGCCAGGTTTTCCAGCATTATTTATTGAAGAGGCTGTCTTTCTTCTACTGAAGGTGTTTGGGCCCTCTGTCAAAGATAAGGTGGTTGAGTGTGTTTGGAGTTGTTTTTGAATCTTCTACTCTTTGGCATTGATCCTCAGGTTCTTAGCAATTTCTTTGTTAAAAATTTGTATATATGTTAGGAAGAATTATTCTCCTTACAACAATGTGGTCATACAAGATAAACTTTATTTTTTCCTCATTTTTTATAGTGACAAAATACATGTATCATAAAGTTTACCATCTTAAGCACTTTTTTTTTTGGAGACAGGGTCTCATTTTGTAGTTCAGGCTGGTCCTCAGTTCACTATGTAGGCCAGGCAAGCCTCGAACTCAGCAATCCTACTGTCTCTGCCTCCCAAATTTTGGGATTACAGGCATGAGCCACCATGCCTGGCCATCTTAAGCACTTTTAATTGTGCAGTTCAATAACACTAAATATATTCACAAAACAGCAGAGCCAGGACCACCATCCATGTCTAGAACTCGTCTTGCAAAACTCAAATGCCAATTCCCCATTGCTTATTCTCATAACCTCTGCTAACCACCACTCCATAGCCTTTCTCACTGACGTGACCCCTGTAAGTAGTTCATATATATACATGCAACCATACAGAATTTTTCTTTTGGGGTCTTTTTTCAATTATCATACTGTTGTCACTTAAATCAGAATTCACTATCTTTTTAACAATGTGTATAATGTATATTGTCCAGATTTGCATATTGACTCATATCTGTCATTGAATGATTGAGTTCTTTTGGATATATATATATATATTTTTTTTCATTTTAACTTTTTAGTATTAGTTATCTTAAAACAGGTGAGATGGTGTCTCCTGGTATTGATTTGCATTTTCTTCATTATGATGATGTGCTTATAAATTTGCTTTTTGTGGTACAAAATTTTAATTAGCTTTTGATTTATTCTGTCTCCTTTTTTCATTGATTGAAATAACTTTGAATTGCTGATTCTTCAGTCCTGCATCGAAATTAGTTCATTTAAACTGTGTTTCAGGATTCAGTTGTAACACTTTCACATGTTTATCTCAAAGTTTTTGTTCTTTTTTTTTGAGACAGGGTCTTGCTTTGTAGTTCAGGCTGGCCCTGAGCTTACTGTGTAGCACAGGCAAGCCTCGAACTCAGCAATCCTCCTGCCTCTGCCTCCCGAGTGCTGAGATTACAGGTGTGAGCCACCACGCCTGGCACTGTGGTATGTGGTATTGATTGCTGGTATGTGGTTACCAGGATTGAACTCAGGGCCTTGCGCTTGTGAGGCAGGCTCCGGAACCACTGAGCTAAATCTCTGGCCCTTGTTCTGGTTTTTTATCAGGCACTTCTGTTTTCTCATCTGTAAAATGGATCTAATAATAGTGCCTTTTGCATTGGGTTGTTCTGAGAATTAAATGAGATAATTTATGTTAAACACAATACAGGGTCAGAGACATAGAAAGGGCTTAAATATTAGCTTTGATTTTACTTTATTGTGAGGATTTCTGTCACCTTTAAGTTGTGTCTTCAAACATTACTTTTTGTCTAGAGTTCCTAATTATCTCTGGAATTAGTGTTCTCTCTTGGTATTAGTGAGCACGTGGTTCATTGCATGCTCAGTGATCCCCAGGGTGACACTGATATCTGACCCCAGAAGAAGGACGCAGGTGGCTTCTCATTTTTTAGATAAAAGGTCCTGTACAGTGATCCTCCCTCTAACATGGTCAGTCTCCAGCCTGTCCTTTTCTTAACATTCTTCCTCTTTCAGGATAAACAAAGTGATATTTTAGCTCTTCTCTACCAATTTCTTAGTCCTTCAATGGATACTGTGGTACAATAGGTGAGTTCAAGAGCATCCATGGTGGTAGAAGGAATGAACAGAGGGAGTGTGTGTGTGTATGTGTGTGCGTGTGTGTGTTTAGAAGTAACCATGAAGGACAAAGTCTAAGATTGAGAAAAAGAGGAAATGGACATGTGATAGAGATGTGGGGTCATTGAGACAAAGGATGAGGGAGGATGATGGCATGACAACACAGAGTGGGGAGTGTGGGTGAGGAGGGACACCAGTGGAACTACGTGGTGGCACTGGTGGAGATAGAAATGAGGATGTAGACAGGGCCAGGAAGAGCACCAGAATGGTGTGGAGAGAAGGGACTCCCTGATTGAAGGTTTGAGAGCTATTTATATTAGCTGTCAGAGTCAGACTCTATCAGGTTTGGGGATTTTGCTCAGGGTTCTGGCACTTGCCTTACAAGTGCAAGGCCCCGAGTTTGATAACTGGCACTTAGGGAAAACAAAAGAGAATCAGATGCTACCGGGGAAAGGGGTATCAGTGGGGACTGTTCATAAAAGCTGACACGTTTCGACCATTATCTTGGTTTTGGTGAAGTAACCAAAGCTATTAGAGAAAGATTAGTTCACTAATTCCATGGCTCATTTGTTTAAATATTTCTTAAACACACACAATCTTCCAGACAAATTACTTAGTGTTAGAAACACATCAGAATCAAAGTGAGGACTCTTGAGGAAATTTTTCTTGGTAGGCTGGGTGTCAGGTGTGTCTAAACCCGAGAAATCTCCTTCTTTCTGTTTCCTGTGCTGCACTTCACAGGAACAGTCGTAGTCACTGGGAGAGGAAGAGACTGTGCATGGAGCTGGGGTTTTACACATGATACACTACCATATGTTTACTCAGATTTAGATGAAATACCCCAAAATGTTTATAGGGAATAAAACAAATGAACAGATGGACATTTTTCATGAGATGTTCTGAGTTATGATGAGGTATCACCATGGGCTGTGGGATGGGGTAATTTAGTCAGTGTTGGTCAAAGAATACATTTCAGTTAGGCAAAAATAACTTCAAGGGCTCTGTAATACATCCTGGTTGCTAAGAGATTAGATTTTAAATTTTCTCACCATATAAATAAGTATGCGAAGTATAATATATTAGTTAACTTTATTTAACCAGACTATACGCTCCAAGTATCTAATGGGTTATACAACCTAAATATGAAAAAAACATTGTCAACTTAAGAATAAATAAGACATGAGCCACTATGAAGGATTTTTCAGTGAATTAAGAGAATCTCAGTACCTATCTGGCATATATGTCACTGGCTTTAGATGATGAAAACATTTTTCTGTTTAAAATGACTGTGAGCAACATGCTGTTTTAAATGACTGTGAGCAAAAGTGAGAAAATTAGAGAAGAAGGATTGAAAGAAGAACCTGAAGAAGACAAGAAGACTGAGATCAAATGTCACCTGGACCAACATCCCCGAGGTCTAGCCATATACTAAGTGGTCCACCCACTATGGACTTAGTGTGCCAGAATTTGATTCAGTTATAGAGAAGTAAACCATTTATAAATTTTGATACCATGCCATCTGCATGTATGAAAAATCACACTGAATCCAGTTGATACCATTAATATGTGTTAGTGAAAATGGTTTAAGAAGAAACAAATTACACGTGACGTAACTGCCTACAAATCCTGCCATATATTGTGGTGCAGTGACCCCTAATACTTGAAAGGCAGGATGAGGCGTTTGATCCATTAGGTACAGGGGTTCAGTGTATACAGGCTATGCAATTTAAAGAACCTAAGAGCAGTGAAAGTTATTGGAGGTCTGAATCACACCTGCAAGAAACGGGCAAAATGAAAGGACTACTTGTCTATATAGATGCCTAGGTAACACAACTAGGCAAGGGAGTAGCTCACGTGTAGTCATCCAACAATTATATCTGTATGATTTGTGTGTCCATTTTAATCTGTTGTTATGAGAGTAGAAGAGTCTCCCAAACTAAGAACAGACAGCAAAGTTCTTATATATAGGCCTATTGAGCACTGAAGATGCTAGGAAGAAGCAAGAAAAAACAGTTTCCATTTCTTTCCACTGGGACAGATGGGTGTTTTTCAAGCACTTGAAGGAAGTCCCTCCAGGAAGCTGTCAGACACACTAAATCCATTGTGGGTGGAATGCCTGCTACACCACCACACCCTACTGGGTCCTGAGGCAGCAGGTCCAGGTGACGCTTCATCTCAATCTATTTGTCTTCTTTGGGTTCTTCAGTCCTTTTCCTCTTCTTTCCTTGAGGGAGAGGAGTTTCCTTTGGTCTTATTTGAATGAAGAGTCAGATGTTAATATGAAGTAAGTAATTAATATTAAGTAAGTAAGTACTGTTAAGTAAGGTATTTTGCCTACTGGAAAAAACGTAATAAGAAGATGGCCAAACAGTTAAACAATAATAATAAATTAATGATGAATTATATTTTCTGAACACTTCCTATTAACTCATTTAATCCTTACAATTACTTCATGGAATTTATTATCCATGTCTTACAAATGAAAACAGAGGCATGCAGGTGTGGTGACTCGACTGGGATAATTCAGCGAGTCAGGAGGGAACTGGGAAATGCTCTCAGGAAGTCTGGCTTCAGGACTTCATGTACTCAACTCCTGCTCTGCGTTCTGTCCCATTATGATGGCTCCTGAGCCCCGCACTGTGCTGGTTTTCCTTACCATCACTCTGATACACACTCTCTTAAAGCCCTGGAAAGTACTTTCTGTGAGACTTTATGACTCTTTGTGACAATGAGTTTCCTTTCTTCTCTCCCCTGACTTCTTCCTGCAGGGGTCTAGTGCCCTCCAAAGCTGTGTGGGCGAGAAGCAGCAAGGCTGAGATAGGGCCCTGTGCACGACTGAGCCGAGTGGAGTGAGGGAAACAGAATGCAAGTCCTTTCCCGAACTTCATCTACAGCTACGTAGGCTTTGCTGCCCCACTCTTTGGTACTTGCCTGTTGTGATTTGACATCACTGAAGTTGTAAAGAGACAGCAGGAATTGTTTTCATGGGACCTTATAACAGGTTTTTTTTTGTTTTTACTGTCCTATTGAGAAGGGATATGTTAATAACTAGTAAACTTGGGAGATGGAATAAGAAAATAAATGTCCAATAAATTTCCTTCAAAGAAAAATTAATTTATTTTCTGGTGTAGATTTTGTTACTATACATTTGAGGTCAGTGCTTTAAAGTTTAGGCAAAGGAGATCTGGGTGCAATCAGTTCTAAGGAACTGTCTAGGAAAGAGCACCTGAAGTTCATTAGAAGAGTGACACTCGCCCTTTTTGGTGTAATTTGCTGCCCCACTGCCCCATTTCCTGCCTCGGACTCCTGAGTGTTGGGATTACAAGTATGCGCCACCAATACCTAGCTTTAGGAGATATTTTATGGTTAAAATTTTGGTAAACAGAAATGAAAGGGGAGGGAAATTTGGGTAAACACAGAAGGAATTAAATCTTGGGGGAAAGGACAAGTTCAAGACCAGTGTGGGGCAAATCATACTTAGTGTAAATGGCAGAGTGAAGGACAGAAATGAAAGATGGGGTGCAGTTTGGGGAAAGCAATGATTGGAGGCAGGAGTGGCTCTATGGGCTCTTGAAACATTGCAAGAGATATTCTATCCAAATGAAGCACACATGGCCAGAAATCATTCCTATATCTTAGCGAGCGTTTGGTAGAATTTCCCCTGAAAAATGCAGTACAAAGCGATACTGTCTTCTTTGATCTCTGCACACACTCAGGGGTGTTTTTGTTGTTGTTACTTTTCAGCAGATACGTCAGTGTCTAAGCCACTCTATGGAGAAACATAATATGCATCATGATGCATGCCAACCTCACCATCTTCCACCCCTCAGCTTTTGTCCTACTTGGCATCCCTGGGCTGGAGGCTTATCACACTTGGCTGTCAGTGCCCCTCTGCCTCATGTATAGCATTGCAGTCCTGGGGAACAGCATCTTGATAGTGGTCATCGTCACAGAGCGAAACCTCCATGAGCCCATGTATTTTTTCCTCTCCATGCTGGCAATCACAGACATACTTCTGTCTACCACTACCGTGCCCAAAGCCCTGGCCATCTTCTGGCTCCATGCTCATCATATTCCCTTCGATGCCTGTGTCACCCAAGTTTTCTTTGTTCACACTATGTTTGTGGGGGAGTCAGCAATCCTGTTAGCTATGGCCTTTGACCGTTTTGTGGCCATCTGTGCCCCGCTGCGGTACACAGCAGTACTAACACGGCCCGCTGTGGGAAGAATTGCTCTGGCCATTGTCACCCGAAGCTTCTTCATCATCTTTCCAGTGATCTTCCTGCTGAAGCGACTGCCTTTCTGTCGCACCAACGTTATCGCCCATTCCTACTGTGAGCATATCGGCGTGGCCCGCTTAGCCTGTGCTGACATCACGGTTAACATCTGGTATGGCTTCTCCGTGCCCATCGTCATGGTCGTCTTGGATGTGATCCTCATCGCTGTGTCTTACTCACTGATCCTCCGAGCAGTGTTTCGTTTACCCTCCTGGGATGCTCGGCATAAGGCCCTCAGCACTTGTGGGTCCCACCTCTGTGTCATCCTCATGTTTTATGTTCCATCTTTCTTTACCTTACTGACCCATCGGTTTGGGCATAACGTTCCCCGTCACATGCATATCCTGTTGGCCAACCTTTATGTGGTGGTGCCCCCAATGCTCAACCCCATTGTCTATGGCATAAAGACTAAGCAGATCCGGGAGCGGGTAGCCCACTGGTTCTCTGACATGAAAACTTGGTGTTCTGCTCCTTTGGGCTGATAGATTCTCCTGGGCCTTCATGCCCAGCTGCACCAAGGAAGCTAGCTGTGAAATACAAGGCTTTCCCGGATTTAGAGGCCTTTTCTTTCTCCTTTGTCTTTTTAAAAGTCATCTTTTTTCTCCTTTCGTTTTTCATTTGCCTTCTCTTCTAGTTCTTCTCTTTGCCTCTTCTGGTTTCTTTGTTTTCTTTACTTGTTTCACACGTTCTTTTCTATACCCCTGAAATAACTGAGTGTACCCCCCTCTGATACAAGCATTTCGTATCTTTTGTAGACTAGATGTACTCTAGAAGTACAGAGAACTAAGTCATGTGAAGTAAAGTTATAAACAAAGAGAAACAATTTTCTATTTAACTATGAAGGGATTTTATTTTTAAAATCTCTAAATGTGCATTTGCTTTGTTCAGAATCAAACAGTGCTCTGTTTACTTTTTCAGTGGCACATGTTTTATAAAAACAGATGTGCATGGACTTCGACTACCTGGAAAATTCCATTTAATTCTTCACTTTATAGCTCAATAACTACCTTTTCTGTGAAGTCTTTTCTAACTTCTCCAAGTGAGCCAAGATTATTATCTTTGCATGTCTAGTCCACCTTGTATATATGTCTAAATGTATAAAATGAGTTATAATGATCTGGTCATTTATTTATATGCCTAGCTAACTGTAAACTCCTTGAAATGGGAAGAGTGTACGTTATTTATATTTGTACCCTCAACACATTAAAAATGTGTGACATCCAATAAATATTTGAAAAATGACTGAGTAAAATTATTGTCCTAAACTCAAGACCACACCCCTCTATAATACACCAAAATGACCACTATATTAGTCCATAAGACCAGTGATTAATGAATCAGATCCTCACAAAAAACACTTTAAGCACATCAGCTGCTCATCTGCATTTTTTTTTTGAGACAGGGTCTCGTTTTGCAGTTCAGGCTGGCCCTCAGCTCACTATGGAGCCCAGGCAAGCCTCGAACTCAGCAATCCTCCTGTCTCTGCCTCCCGAGTGCTGGGATGAGAGGCGTGAGCCACCACGCCCAGTTCATCTGCATTATTTTTAACTCACACTTTTGCTGTGACTTAAAGACCAGAGAACAGACAAAACAGGAAAAAACAGGGTATCCTTGGTCCTCTCTTTTACCTAGCATCTGACTGGCTCTGGTGTTAGGAATTCGAGGACAGTGCTCTTGGCCAGGTTAACAAAGTTGAAGGACAGCACTCTGTGGGGGTTCACACTCCCAACTCACGTCCTTTTATACTTTTCTGGGAAAGGTCATCAGCACTTGCCTCTTGAGCTAGCATCGAGCCCTTCATCTGTCTCTAGTGTGAAACTCTTTTTTGAGGACTCTAATTTAAATAAACGTTTTATTTTCTTTGTTCTTTTTCTTGCAAATGAGATTATGATGATCCCATTTACTTCCATGAGCTGGAAACTCTGAAATCTTTCCTAGCTTCTTTCCCCCAGGGCTACTCTTGCTTTTATTTTATGAAACAATAACCCAAAATTTCATAACAAAGTAATAAGAGAATAATAATAGTTAATATTCTGTGTACCATTATCTTCAAAGTAGTTACTCAGAGTCCCATCAACAAAAAGATTCTCTCTTACAAAGAAGAAACAAATAGATATCTGCTATTTTCTCTTAGACCATTGAAAAGCCTAGCTTTTTAAAAATTTGAACCTTTATTGGTACATTATATATGCACACCAGGTCACACACAATATCGAGAATTTGTACCAGTATATGACACAATTTAATTCTCATTTTTTCCATTCCCCCACCTGCCCTACAACCCCCACCCCTCTAAACATAAGTTTTGCTTCCCTTATTACTCATAGTTTTTCTTCCCCTTGTTACTTACTCCTATATCCCATTTCCCTTTGAATGTTTTCTATTTCACAATATCAACCATACATTCTAGAGCTCATTCATATCTTCAGTTTCTCGTAGCAGAGAAAAGATATGATATGTACAGATTTGTGACCTATTTATTTCACTTATGAGTATGTCCTGAAAGTAAGTGCATTTGAATATAAGTAACTCAGGCTTATCATTCTTTTTTTTTTTTTTTTTTGAGATAGGGTCTAGCTTTGTAGTTCGGGCTGGCCCTGAGCTCACTATGTAGCCCAGGCAAGCCTCGAACTCAGCAATCCTCCTACCTCTGCCTCCCGAGTGCTGGGATCACAGGTGTGAGCCACCATGCCCGGCTCTTTTTTTTTTTTTTTTTTGGAGACAGGGTCTCGCTTTGTAGTTCAGGTTGGCCCTGAGCTCACTATGTAGCCCAGGCAAGCCTGGAACTCAGCAATTCTCCTGCCTCTGCCTCCCGAGTGCTGGGATTACAGGCATGAGCCATGATGCCCAGCACTGTGGTATGTGGTATTGATGGCTGGTGGGTGTGAGTCTCCACACCCAGCATTGTATGTGGTTACCGGGATCAAACCCAGGACCTTGCACTTGCGAGGCAGGTGCTGGAACCACTGAGTTAAATCTCTGGCCCAAACTTATCATTCTTTATGGCAGAGTAATACTCCATTTTATAGTAAAACCACATCTTCTTTATCCAGTCTCCAGTTGATAGGCATTTGGGTTGTTTCCAAGATTTAGGTATCACAAACTGAGCTATGAACATGGGTGCACATATGTCTCTGTGATATGATTCTTTTAATTCTTTCATGTATATCCCTAGCAGGGTCAAATGGGATCTCTAGTCCAAGTTTTTTGAGGAATCTCCACACTGATCTTCATAGTGGCTGTACCAGTCTACATTCCCACACCAACAGGAAAGAAGGGTTCCTTTCTCCCTACAGCTTCACCAGCATTTATTATATGGTTAATTTAGAGATAGCAGCCATTCTTTGTGGAGTTAGATGGAATCTCATTGTTGTTTTTATCTGCATCTCTCAAATGACTAGTGATGTTGAACATTTCTTCATCTGTTTCTTAGCTGCAAAAAGCCTACTTTTTAACAAGCTATTGGTTGGTATTCCTCTGATGGTGCTACTGAATAGTTATGTGGGTGGTATTTGGAGTCAAATCAAGACTTAGGTCCTATCTCATCATTTTTGATTACCTGAATGTATGAGATTCATTTAACATTTTTAGTTCCCATTTTTAAAATCTATAAAATGGGTACCTTATAGAGTTCCTTCATGGGGTTGTAGAGAAGGTTAAGTTAAAAATCTTTATTATATATCATTTAACAAAAAAGACTTCCATGCCCAAATAAATATGGAAAACACTGACATTTTGAATCATGCAGAAGGCATTTCAAGAGAAGTTTACAGTTTGCTGTGCTGCCCACACTTCTGTGATCACACGTCTGTTTCCATGTTGATAGAATTTTTGCATTTTAAATGTCTAATATATCTTAGTGAACCATTATACAAAGTTCAGAAATTATAGGACTGTGGAATAAATTATAATCTAAGCATTAGTTTAACAATCTGGTCTTGACTTTTTTCTCTGTCTCTATTTCAAAATGCACCATAATATAAAGAATATTATTGATTTGTGGAGATCTGTGTGGAGATTTCT
>PVIC010035302.1:0-19117 GCA_004025085.1 Thryonomys swinderianus | reverse complement strand
TCTCATGATCCCTTGCTCTTTTCCATAGATTATATCTTTCCTGCTCGCTGGCTGCTATGCTGTCCTCTAGGTCTGAGATTCGGTTCTCTGCTTCATTCATCCTGCTGTGCAAGCTTTCATTCTCCTTCATCATTCCCTGGAGTTCTGCTTGAAGCTGTTTAAAAGGTTCCATTGCTTCTGCTAACTTGGATTCAATCATTTCACTGATCTCTTCTTTAATGATGTCTTTCACTGAGGACAGTATCTCTGTTTTGATCTCAGAGATGAGTTCTGCTTTCCATTTTACTAGATCTGCTTTAGCTACCATCTCCAAGAGTCCTGGTGTTTGAGTTTCAGTTTGCCCTATTTCCCTTTTCTCTGAATTTCCCTGTGGTGGTGATCTTTGTGTCTGGTTTTTTGTGTATTTTCCCATTTCTACTCTTTCGTTGTTTTTAATGCTCTTCTTTGTCTGATGACAGGGCAATATTTGTTGCAGGTCTCTTTCTATTATCTGGGGCCCTTTGGAAGCAGCACTTTCCTGGGGGGTCCTCCTTGAATCTGTCATAACCCTTGAGAGTTCTCACTCCTGACACATCATGGTAGGTATTTGAGCAGAACAATCACATCATGTTTGTTACCATAATACAATAAATGCCAATATCAGTATTAAACACAGTAAATAAGATAAAAAGGTTTGTTAGATTCTATACTGGATACTGTGAGCTTATGAGTTACCTTTGTGTCTGACTCCTCACTGCAAAGCTCCGGGATACAGAGGGCTGGTGGGTGGCCTTCAGTCCACTGGAAATGGACTGCACCCTGCAGCCTGGTCCACATGCTGCTCCCTCAGTCCTCCGGAAACAAGGCACGGTAGGCCCACAGCTGCTGGGTCTGGTCCACCCGCCGCTGGTCCCTCAGTCCGCTGGAAACAAGGCATGGTGGGCCCGCAGCTTCTGGGTCCGGTCCACCCACCGCTGGTCCCTCAGTCCGCCCTCAATTTTAACTTTTTAAGAAACTGTCGTACCCAGGTGTGGTGGCTCACGCCTGTAATCCCAGCACTTGGGAGGCAGAGGCAGGAGGACTGCTGAGTTCGAGGCTTGCCTAGGCTACATAGTGAGCTCAGGGCCAGCCTGAACTACAAAGCGAGACCCTGTCTCAAAAAAAAAAACAAAACAAAAAAAACCTGTTGTATCAGGACCTGTAGTGATATAATTTAAATTCTTGTAGTTTTATGGTCCCCAAGCCTCTGAGAACAGTGACATAAGAAGTAAGCCTAAGTGCCATCACTAAAGTACATAGGAGACAAGTTCTGCATTCACAGGGAGGTTATAGGAGACAAATGTTTTTTTTTTTTTAACAAAATGGCTATTTTTATGTCAAGTTGGGTCTTACATTCCTCAAAAACCTATTTTGAAAGTGGCAGATGTGTTGACCATCAGCTGGAATGAACCTTAACAATCAACTCTCAGTTTTTAAATCCCTTTTACAGCATAATCCCCATGTACCCTATCTAACAAAAGTGAACAGTATTTTAAGGAACCACCAAAACATGGAAATATTTTATTGACCCTCTAGCCAAATGATGGTCATTAAGTAGTGGCATATCCTATCTCACTGTGACTTTTTGCAAAAGTTCACATACTGGTTTTTTAAATTGTGTTTTACCAATTCCACTTGTTAACCATTAGACATAAAAATGTTCACATTTTTGTCTGTGTGGCATAAGGGTTAGCAGTATCCCTTTTACATGGTCTAATATATCCACTTAGTACAATTAAGATTATTATGGCCCCATCTTTCAGCCCAGTCTTATCTTTAGGTCGCCTGGTTGGCTGAGGACCTCTCATCTTTCTTGGGTGGCATCTTCCAGAGATGCTGGCTTGGTGTGACAGTGGTGGATCCAGCCCACGACTCCAGCCTCTTTGAGTGCTGAGGAAGTTGTCAGTACAACAGGATAAGGGATAAGGTCCTTTGTAGGGAGGTTCGAGGGTTTTGGAGGCGTGTCTATGGATAAGGATGAGGTCTTGTAGCCCTGGTATGAACCCTGTCCTTGCAGGGCTTACAGGAATTGTACCAAAGAACGGTTAGTGACCTTACTTTTACTTTAGGGAGAAGTGGTGGTGGTTTTCCATATATAAACTACTGTTCTCTTTCCTTTGTTTGGGTAGTGTACTTGATTTGTAACAAGGCAAGAGGGAATAAACCAAGCCACTTACTGCCAGTTTTTAAGTCAAGTTTTCTTTTAAGATTTTATTTATTTCCTTTATTTGCCCTTAGCTTTGTAGGTGATAGGTGCAATGTAATTCTCACTTAATGTTTAAGGCCTTCACCAACATTTTGTATATCTGAGCCATGAAGGCCAGGCCATTGGAGGACCCCTGGTGGTGTGGGAGGCCAAATCTAGGAGTGAGCTCTTGGATTGGTGTATTTATAGTAGCAGTCTCTGGTTGGGTAGAGTCAGCTTTTATCCATCCTGAAAAAGTGTCCACAAAAACAAGCAAATATTTATACTGGTTTTACTTTATTTTACCTCAGTGAAGTCCAGTTCTCTATGTTTTTCTGGCTGGGTACCTCTGAATCCAGTTGTTTTTTGGTACTTGGAACAAATGTCTTTAGGCCCCACTGGTTCTTTTGTCACTTTTGGTGATTTGAACCATAGACAGGATTTTTGAAGAGTCGAGCCCGGAACACAACCTGGCGGTCCAGGAGGTTAGCCACAGGGTCTGTACTCAATTTTAGTGAGGCTGCTTCAGCACATATAACTGATACATACTTTTATGGAACAATAAAATCAGCATTACTGCTAGGTTTACATGAACTGCTCACCAAAGTTTTATCTAAAGCAATGACCGCACATTTTCCTCAGGCACTGTCACCTCAGGACGGAGGTATTTAGCTGGTATACTTGGTATGGGAAAAACTTGTCTCTAGTTCTCACATACCTGGTTCCTGTAGCCAGAATAATGGTTGGTGATAGGTGAGGCAATGATGTCAGCACAGCAACTCGCGGTCACAAGTGCAGCCCCAGCATCTTGGCAGTTCTTGGGAGGGGGTGTGTGCGGCAGCCTGGGCAGCTAGGCATTACCATTCTCTTTGTTCCAGTTCTGCTAGCATGTCCCCTCCATGGCACCCAACACGCGGGTCTGGCACACCTCCTGGCACCCAGTGGAGCTGGCATGCTCCTTCTTCGGTGATGCCCAGCTCACTACCACTGTGTATGCGCTGTGCAGCAGGAGCTCATGTGGGCTTAGTTTGTCAGGGGGGTGGCGTGGGGCTGCGTGCATCCAACATCCCAGGAGCCACTTCCTGTTACCCTTTAGAGCTCCTGGTCTTGTGTCCTTCCAAGGCATCAATGGTTAAGTCCAGTTTTTTGAAGTTTTTTTTTTTTTTCTGGCAACAGCTTTTTAAAGACTATCTATATTATTAAAGACATTTGGCCTAAACCCAAGAGGTCAGAACTGTTCTTTCCCTGAAACTTTAGCTCATTTTTAAAATATCTGGTTCCAACTGGAAAACAAAAAGCCAAATTTATAGCAGCCAAGTTCTTGGAGCTTTAAGGTCAGTGTGACTCAGTGGGCTTCTGAAAGCCTTTCCAAGAACACTATGGGAGACTCTGTTTTTTTTTTTTTTTCTGTCGAACTACATTTACCTTTAACTCACCTGTTGGAGTCTTTCTCCAAAAGTCCCTGGTGGTATGTGTTTAGGTCCCTCTTACCATGGTCGGTATTCAGGTTCCAGTTGGTTTGGGTTGTGGGCAGGAAACCTTTAAACAGTGACCACCCTTGGCTCAGAGCTGAGTGTTGGCAGCAGTACAGTGGGCGGCAAGCTCTCCTCTCTGGTGGGTGGCAGGTGCTTCTTCTCTGCAGTGGGCATCAGCAGCAGAAGACTCTCCCAGGACTCAGAGCTGCCTCTGTGGCTTTCTGGAGAATGTGATCTCTTTCTTACAGTAAAACTGATTTAAGAAGAGAGATTAGAGGGTGACACAAATCTTCCCCCCTAGCTGAGCTTCCTCGGGGGAGGTAGAAGGCTTAGAAGACCTGTGGGGAGAGAAGGTATCATGAGCCACCAGTTTACCAAAAGTGGCCCATTAGGCATTCACATTCCACACTTGGCTCCACAACAGCGAACCAGGCTTTTTACCAGAGACAAAGACAAAACTAAACACAAGATGAACAAGATGAACAGGGTGCCAGACAAATGTTACCTGAGGGACCACAAAAAGGGACTTGAATCCCTAGTGTCACTCTAAACCAGAGGATGACTCCTGCTATTGCAGTTAGCCACATGGACAGAGGAATTTTATGTCACATCTGACCTCCTCTTGTCCACACTGTCGCGAGCCAAAGACCACAAGGTGTTTACCTCTAGAGGTTTTTTCCTGATAAAGCTCTTAGTGGCAGAACCAAAACCTGCACCTGTGGTCACCTGAATCTGTGCTCACTGGGTCTTGGTCCCCAGAACACCTCAGGTTGGCCTTCCTTAGAGTCAGGCTTACCAAAGACAGCCCAAGTGGCAGTATGGTTCCAACACTGTCAGCTCAGAGATATCTCGCTGGGGCCTATGCCCAAGTCCCACCAAAATAATCTGTCAGGACATGACATGATCTTAATGTCCAACCAAGAGCTTTATTACTCAGCTGAAGGCCATCTCTCCATAAAATGTTCTTCCATCTGGATACATAGTACCCCCAGCCATATCTGGATTAAATTGGATCTCCTCCAACGGGGTTTTACTTGGGTCTTTTTTCCTGGCCTCACACACAGACTTCTCTAGGCTTCCTGCAGGATTTACCTCTTCTGTTAGCCACCCTCACAAGGCTTTGCTTAGTGGCAATGGGACAGCTAGCTACCACGTTATGATTCACAGTAACTGCCTCCAGCAATTCCTGTGACATAATTGTTCGAGGATTTCATGAGTGCATCAAGTGTGAAGATTTTTAGAAAGCCATGCCAGTGAGGGAGATGGTTTTAGTTAGAGGAGCTATTTTATACTTCATAAATAATGATTAAAAAACATTGTCTTACAGCTCCCAGTAAGACTAAACTAAACTAAAGCCTTGATAAGCACTAAAGGGTGGGGTGGAGAAGTGTTCAGGACTGCTCTGCTTTATCTCTGAAAGTTGGTGAGGACTGTTGCTACTAAAATCCACATTTCTTCCTTTTACTTGCACCTGCCTTTCCGGCAATGGTCCGTTTACTCTGATATTTTCTTCACATTAAGAAGTATGTTGGTATGCATGAGAGAGAAAGAGAAGGGAGATGGCTTTTGGCTAGGAACATAAATTAACTATAAAATGTAATTTAGGGATCTGAAGATCATCTCTGACCTCAGTCTCTTGTTTAGTGTGCTGTAGGAGAAAGCCTGGATAATGTCACTCAGGAATCAGAAAAGGAGATCAGCTTTGTTCACTCACCAAGATGATCAGTCATAACAAAACGTACAGCCAGCCTTCCCCTGGTCTGTTCTACAGAACAGGTTTCTATCTCTAAGACTGTATTGATGTATCTAAAGGACTGGACAAATCCAATTCTTTCATTCAATTCCTTAATAGCTGCTAGTGTAGTACGATGTATGGGGCTTAGTTAAAGCTGAGATTTTGTTTGGAGTTTTTCTTTTAGACATTTTTCTTTTAGCCTGTAGATAGCAGATCAGTGAGCCCTGGATATGTTCAGCATGTGAAGGTTTTCAGTTCTGACAAACTTGGTCATCCTGGGGCTAAAATCGTCTTTTGATTAGACAGAGTTTGGCACTATAAGCCCAATTCAGCCACAGTCTGGCTGATGTACAGCATGGGAATGAGAAATTTCCATGCCCACCCATAGCCTGGGATTTCCTTTTAGTGTTTTGGCATAAAACAGGCAGGAAGATACAGTAGTCACAAATGGTACACTGGTACTAGGTGTGATTTAGACTGACAGGTCACAGAGCAGCACTGAGCAAAAGTGTGTATGTGTGCATAATGAGCAGATGTGTATAGACAGATGTCCTGAAACATTACTCTCTCAAGGCCTGATAACTCATATATGCCCAATAAGGGTTTATCATGGAGAGTCACATTAGTTTTCTTCTGAACTATTCTTTTAGTGAACCAGAGAGTGTTTCCATCACAGGGCAACATTTGAATTTTACAGGGAGAAAGTAGGCAGGAATTTAGTACACAGGAGTACACATCTGCTTCCTTATTTTTCTTGCTGATCCACAAACCACCTTAGAGTGAGCTCCATTTTAATCCTCATGACATGATATTTTCATAATCAGTATACTGTGCACAGGCCCCTCTCCAGACAGGCTCATAGGGGCCCTGGAATACCAGCCCTCCAATGCCCAGGCTGCTTTTCTATTTACCATTTCATAATTATTTTTCTAAAGTGCCAACCTACAATTTTTCTAATAAAAGCACAAAAAGTATTAACAATTTTAAATTTCTTTTATCTAATTGCATTTTTTAATAAATTGAGTTTAATGGTACATTCTAGAAATACATTATGATCACATTCCTCATTGACAATTTGTACCTATACATAATATATCTTGATTCTTATTTTTTTATTTAATTTTAGAACATTTCCCCTTCTCCCTAAAAGAAGGGAACATATTCATGAACAGTCTACTCTCACTCCCCTTCACCATTTTTCTAAGCCTAAGTAATCAGTCACTAATCTACATTCTGCTTCTACAAGTTTTGCTTATTCTGAGCATTTTGTATAAGTGAAATCTTACAAACCCTTGTTTGACATAATATATTTTCTCTGTCTTTTTTTGCTACATAAATTCAGTTTAATTGAAGGGCTAGTCAGTGAACTTTAAGTACATAAAATGCACTAATTTTAAACATGCACTTTAAAACATGTATATCTATATCACTTTACAGTTAAAGTTGCCACCCACATTAAAATACTAAAAATTGATCTTATATATATGAATGAATGCCATAGTATTTACCACACAGAGTCTTCTAAATGTGAAATATCTTGTACTAAGCTTATTTCTTGCCAAGGAAGGACGTTTCTGTTTCTACGATCTAAAGTAGTAGTGCAAACCTATAGCACACATGCCACAGCGAGCACTGAGCCCTGTCGGCACACGAGTCAAGTTGCCCATTCAACTGAACATCGGAAAACAGTTGTGTTTTCTAAACTAAAATACCAGGATTCAGGTTTAATTGCAGAATTGGTATTTTACTACAAATAAGTGGGTTTGGGGTTGCAGTTTGGGCATTACATCTCTAAAAGGTTCACCATCATTGACCTAAAGAGTTTCTATTACCTCTAAATTCTTTTGACCATTGTTTTATACATATGTTTGTTTTCAACTTAACATAGACTTTATTAATTGGGAATTTAACCAGTTTATGAGATAGTTCACCTCTACCTGTCAACCTCTTTAGATAATTTTAGTAATATAGTGCTTCTTTACTATTTCTCTTTTGCTATGTTGTTCTGTTTTTTTCACTTGTAGATTCCCAAAACTTGGAATGTATATATTTTATTTATATACAGAACTCAGTGACAAATTCACTTGTGTGAACTACCATCCAACATAGTAACTATTTTTTCCCTAATTCAGTATATCAATGTTTCATCTACCCTTTTCCAACCAATAATTTTGAAATTTTCTTTTTTTAAAAAAAAATTATTTTGGCAGTTGGGGATTTAGCTCAAGTGGTACCGCACCAACCTTGGATGCACAAGGGCCCGAGTTCAATCTCCGGTACTGAAAAAAAAAAAAGATTTTATTGGTACATTTTATACATACATTATGTTCCCATCCCACATTCAGAATTTGTACCTGTACATGACACATCTTGATTCTTATTTTTCCCTTCCCCCTGCTCTCCCTACAGTCCCCGCCCCATATATACATACACTTTCTTTCTTATTTTACTATCAAATTTTTCTCCCCCTTCTTTACTTTCCCCTACCCACACTTTCCCTTTTACTTTTGACTTATACACTTAATACAGTATTTACTCAGTTCATTGATATTGTAACATGCATCGAAAGTTTCTTCCATTTACTACTGAACTTCATTGTTCAAATATATCACATTTTAGGGCCAGAGATTTAGCTCAGTGGTTCCAGCGCCTGCCTCACAAGTGCAAGGTCCTGAGTTCGATCCCGGTAACTACATACAATGCTGGGCGTGGTGACTCACACCCACTAGCAATCAATACCACATACCACAGTGCCGGGTGTGGTGGCTCACTCCTGTGATCCCAGCACTCGGGAGGCAGAGACAGGAGGATTGCTGAGTTCTAGGCTTGCCTGGGCTACATAGTGAGCTCAGGGCCAGCCTGAACTACAAAGGCAGATTCTGTCTCAAAAAAAAAAAATCACATTTTATCCATTCATCAGTTGATGACCATGGGTTGTTCCCACATTTGAACTGTTAGAAATAATGTGCCTATCAATATTTGTGTGCAATTTTTGGGGAAATTTTTTTTTTTGAGACAGGGTCTCGCTTTGTAGTTCAGGCTGGCCCTGAGCTCACTATGGTGCCCAGGCAAGCCGCCGCGAACTCAGTAATCCTCCTGTCTCTGCCTCCCGAGTGCTGGGATTACAGGCGTGAGCCACCACGCCCAGCATTGTGGTATGCAGTGTTGATTGTTGGTGGGCGTGAGTGTCCACGCCAGGCATATGTGGCTACTGGGGATCAAACTCAGGACCTTGCACTTGAGAGGCAGGCGCCAGAACCACTGAGCTAACCCTCCGGCCCAGGGGGAAATATTTTTTTTATTTCTCCTGGTTTCATGCATATGAGTGGAATTACGGGGCCAGATGGTCAGTGCATGTTTAAACTTTTCAGAGACCACTAGACTGCTTTCCAAAGTGGTTTACCATTGTACATTACCATATAAATGCAGTGGATGGGAAGGGATTCCAATTTCTCCATAGCCTTGCTAACACCTAGTCATCTTAATTTTTTATCCCAGCCACTTCAGTGGGTTTGAAATAACAATTCATTATGGTTCCGATTTGTGTATACTTGTTCACTGATGATGCTGAGGACCTTTCCAGTTATGTTAACCATCTGTGTATCTTCTGTGTAGAAATGTATATTCAGATATTTTTTCATTTTTAGTTGGTTATTATCCTCTTTATTATTAAATTACTTTATTCAGTAGTAAGAGTTTTTAGTAAGAATTCTTTATATATATTATATACAAATTTTATGTATACATTGAACATATATATATACATTATATATATTATATATATATAAGAATTTTTCATATATTATAGGTGGAAAACCCTTGTCAGATATATGATTTGCAAAAGTATTTTCCAAGTATGTAATATCTTTTTATTTTCTTGCTGGTAGCCTTTGGAAGGTAGTTATGCTCACCACTATACTACCAATGAAGACTGGTAGCCTTTGAAGAGCAATTATTTAGGACTATGGATTGAACCTGAGCCCTCATACATGCTAGCCAGGTGCTCTACTGCTGAGTCACCCCACAGATGTTTTTAAATGAGTTGATATTTGATTATTTTGTGCTTGCTGTTGTTGCTTGAGATTTTCATGTCATATCTAAAATCCATTGCCAAATCTAGGAAGACTTGACTTCTTACTGTTTTCTTTTCAAATTTTATAGTTCTAACTCTTATTTAGCTCTTTGATCCATTTTGTTAATTTTTATATATGGTATGAGATAAGGATATAGATCTTTTTTTGCATGTAGATATCCACTTACTCTAGCTCAGTTTGTTGTAAAGACTATTTTTTACCTTACTCACTTAAGAGATACTATATGGTATTTAAGTTATGTCTGATTTATTTCACTCAACATCATATTTATCAGGCACATCTATTTTCCTACAAGGGTCTCAAATTTGTCCTTCTTTATACATGACTAGTATTCTATTATATATAGATGCACATGAGCCAAGATGAATAATATCAACAAGAACTAAAACGGGGAAAGGGGATTTAGAGGAGGTGGGAAGGAGGCATAAGGGAAGAGGAAGGGGATTTTTAAAAAGAACCAAGTTGTATTATATATCTATACTCCACAAGATGATTGTAAGCTACCTATACTGCAAATACACACTAATTAAAAAATTTAAAATACTGTTCTTACCTCCATTCACTGGCCTTAACACCAGTGTTGCAGATTAATTAAATATGGATGTATGGGTCTGTTTCTAAACTCTCAACTCTATCTCACTGATCTATGTTTATCTTTTACCAGTATTTCCTTGTCTTGGATTTGGAATTTCAATAAAAATTCCATTGAATTTGTAGATCAATTTATGGAGTATTACCATATTGACAAGATTAAGTCTTCCAACCCATGAATGTGGGATGACCTTTCATTTATTTATGCATTCTTTATTTCAGCAGTGTTTTATAATTTTCAGAGTATAAGTTTTTTACATCTTTGTTAAATTTATTCCTAAATATTTTATAGTGTTATATCCGGAAGTATTTCTTCATTTCCTCTTCAGATTTTTCATAGCAAGATGTGATGGTAATAAAAAAGGGAAATAAAGCTTACATATTTAGGGGGTGGAGGTTTGTGGGGTGGGTAGGGGAATGGGGAAAAATGAGAATTAAATTGTGTCATATACTCATACAAATTCCCAATATCGAGTGTGATCATGATATGATGTGAATACACAATGTACCAATAAAGATAAAAATTTTAAAAAGAAATATGATTTGAGGGTACTGGTCTTATACCCTGCAACCTTGTTCAATTCATTAGTACTTTAGTGGATTTCTTAAGAGATTTTATGTACACAATCATGTCATCACTAAATAGAGATACTTTTCCTTTATACTTTGGATGCATTTCATTTCACTTACCTAATTTTCCTGGCTACAGCCTCCAACACAATATGAATGGAAGTAGTAAAAGCATTTATCCTTGTGTTATTCTTCATCTTAAAGGAAAAGCATTCAGTCTTTCATCATCAAGATTGATATTTCTGTAGTTTTATTATCAATGTCTTCTATCAAGGCAGAGTGCACTTGATGGAAACAGTGTTAGCTGGGTTTTTTTTTGCAGCTGTTGAAATCAGGTTTTTATGCAGTATATTATATGTATTGATTTCCATGGTAAGTTAACTTTGCATTCCTTGCAAACATTACTTTGTTATGACATATATTTCTTTTTAACGTGTTACTGGATACAGTTTGTGAGTACTTTATTGAGGAGTTTTGATCTGATTTTTAATAATATTTTTCTGTAGTTTTCTTTTATTGTGATGACTTTGCTTTAAATTTTAAAATATAAAATATATCACCAAAAGGAGTCTTTAGTGCCGTTAGCCTTTTATTTGTTGTTAACTTTCCCCTGATTTTCCTTAACATAATTGTGATCAAACTAACTTGATTCCCTTCATAATCAAAAGGGATTTCCAGCTGTTTGGCAAGGTTGGGGAGTGGTATATGAGATGAATTTGATAATAGGACAGATGTATTGTAGAGCTGTTATATGAAGGAGAAAAATAAACTGCTGGATAAGTCTCCTACATCTGGGAAAACCTTAGATATATTAAAACAAATCTAAACAAAGACACTAAAGAGAAAACTGGAGGTGAGATATCTTTAATAACTCTACATATTCCCCAGAATTACCACTATCAGGGTGTATATTTTAAATGGGTGAATTGCATGGTATGTAAACCACCTTTCAATGAAACTCAAAATTATACAGAAGTACATATTAGGGAATTGAAATCCCTCTCCTCCCTGTATTACCACTCTCTAGGGGCAGCTACCACTAACAGTTTGGTGTATATACTTCTAGATGTGTTTATTTGAATGAAAACTACAGGTGTATGTGATATATGTGTATATATATCAAATGGGTGTACACTACTTTTTATTTTTTCACTTCATATCTTATGGACAGCTTTTGTTGTCAGTGCTTATGTTTCCTCACATTTTTTCTGAGGTATCTCTGGCAAGCTATGTTGTGAATACACATTTGTCTTCAGTTCCTATGGCCCAACCTTAGGCTGCTTTTACAGGACCTTTTCTTTTTCTCCAGGATCAAGAGTTGCTTGAGGAACAAAGCTCTCTCCCATGATAGCATCTTCATGATGGATACTGAGCCTGAACAGTCAGCAAGTCAACTATGCCCTTCTACAGAGTTCCAGAGGAGCAGCACTCAGAGGGTAAAAATGGACTTAAATTCCAGTGTTTAATTAGAACACTTCTCTTTTTCCATTCCTTGCTCTTTCTCTGTTCCCTGAGATGTCTGTATGTGCTTCTTAGTTGATTCCACTCTGCAAAGCTATTGTTATCATTGAATGACAAGATGTGTGAGTGTACAACTTACTTACTGCCCAGCACACGGTATTGGCTGGTATTACCATTTACTTATCTTATGTCCCAATAATACTTTCTTTATTTTGACAGTGATGTACACTGTTTATGTTTTGACACACCAATGTCTCAGTTTTTCTCTTTTTTTCTACAGAGATCTCAGGTATTTAAAGCTCTGCCTGGAAATGAAGCTGTGCCTGAAACTTTTCCCAAAAGAGGAGCCTGGGTTGCAGGTTCCAAGTTCACTGAGGTAACGACTGGAATTGTTCAGGGGATGGGACAGCTAAGTCAGACAGATCTGTGCTTGAATTTTCTGTCCCTTACTAAAGTATGACCCTGAGTTAGCTGTTGAACCTCTCTTGAGACTACCTTTCCTTATCTATAGTGAATTTGATATTAATACTTATCTCAGAGAATTGCTTGTGAGGATTGAGTGAAGACTCAGGGAGGTTAAAGAAATCATTCAAGTTCACCCAGGTAATAAGTTGTAGTCTTGGAAATCTGATACATATATGTTAACTTCAAAAACCCATGCTCTTTTCATTAGTCCATTTTCTAAGATGCTCAAATCTTTTGTATTTGCTTGGACAAGGCACACTGCTAGCCCCAATGAACTATAGCATGTATGTAGAAGAATATCTTTCTGCTAATTATAAACAATAGAGGGCAGACGTTGCTCATTCAGACTCCTCTGGATCTCTGAATCTGAAATGTTCCAATCGAGCTGGAGATATCACCAGGCAGTTGGCCTTCTCAACTGCCTCTTTTTTCTCTAAGCCCTATGTAACTGGGGAGGCCATACAAGGAGGTGAACTACTCCACTGGAAGGTGGGTTATTTTGCATTTGGAAAAATTGAAGTGGGAAGATTGGAGGTTTAGCTCAGTGTAGAGCACTTGATTAACATGCAGGAAGACCTGTATTCAATCCCCAGTACCTCAAAAACCATAAAAAAGTAAATAGAGCTTGTTTCTGGTATGGCTGCTAAATACCACACATACTTGCTCTGGTTTCTGTATAGCAACCTCTGTTGAGCTAGGCATGGTAGCACATGCCTGTAGCACCAACACTCTGAGAGGCTGAGGCAGGGAAATTAGAAGTTAGAGCCAAGCTTGGACAATTTAGTGACTTACTGTATCATGATTCTGTCTCATAATAAAAATAAATGAAAGAGCCTAGGATGTAGCTCAGTGTGAAGGCAATGGGTTCAGTTCCTAGTACTTCAAAACAAAACAAAGAAATACCAGCACTGAGCCAATTTTACTCCCTGACAGATAGTCACCTTTGAAGTGTTAGGAATGTAGGTGCTTAGATTACTAAGATATTTTGTCTTCTCTTTACTTGAGCACACATAATTAAGAAGATGTGACAGCATATTATTAACATTCTACTGCTGTTGAATCAAATTAAATTCAGTCAGTTGAAAAAACAAGACTGCAGAACAATTTTTCCTTATTGCTCTCAGGCCAACTCTCCTTTTGCAGCTCTTCTTAAGAAAATAGGCATACTGTCTACTCTGACTGTTGCCTTTAAATTTCCTGAACTTGGCCTTCAGTATGAGACCCCTTCTTCCTGGTCCTTACAGTAAGGAGACAAGAGCACACGGTGGTTAAGAACACAGCCTTTCAAACTGGGCAGACCTCTAAAATCCTTGTCCTGGCTCTAAAGGAACTAGCATCAGTCATATTGGTTATGAGAACTGAGTTTGAGGATGATTGATCTGTCTCTTTCCATGAGCTACTCATGGAGTCTCATCATTGTTGGGATCAGGTGTTAACACATTATAAGCCCTTGTCCAATATTTATTAAGGATAAAATCAGGGATTCTGATCCACATCAAGAAGACCATGGTAAAGACCAATGTCTCCAAGTCAAATATGCCGTGATCTTAAAACAGAATTATAACTAGTCTACTGAGCTCCAAAAAAAAAACCCAAATGACAAAGCAAAACTAGACTTGTGGCTACCTGCCTGTCTTCCTTTCTTCCTTCTGTTCCTCTCTCCCTTCCTTCCTTCCATCCTTCCTTCCTTCCTTCCTTCCTTCCTTCCTTCCTTCCTTCCTTCCTTCCTTCCTTCCTCCCTTCATTCCTCCCTCCCTCCCTCCCTCCCTCCTCCTTCCTTCCTTCCTCCCCTCCTTCCTAAATTAGTCTGCTAAATCCCTAAAAGAACACTAATGAACAAATTTTATCCTCTTAGGAAACTAGAATGAGATTTTTTTCTCTTCCCTTCCTTTCCCTTCCTTTCCCTTCCCTTCCCTTCCCTTCCTTTCCCTTCTCTTCTTTCTCCTTCCTCCCTTCCTTCTTTCTTTATAGGGTTAAAACCCAAAGGCTCACACATACTGGGCAAGCACTCTGTCTCTGAGCCATAGGTCTTTAAAGTTTCTTAAAAATTCTAGAAAAGTAAATCTTGACAGTCTTAAGCTATTAACATGGTCAGGTTCCAGTCCAGACAATTCCCAGAATAATAGGAGCAAAGGGTGTAGCTCAGATGTCAGTCATACTCACAGACTCACCTGTCCAAGAATTACACTTCAGATAAGACACAAAATTAAAACAAACATTAAAATAGAGCAAGATTTGTAGATAACATCACTAAAGAGATAACAATGGGATTCTGATTTAGATCACATGAGCAACTTGAAATTGTTCCTCTTGGGGATTGGCAAGTGTGTGCAAAAACTCAGAGGGTAAAGCAAAGCTGGTAAGCCTTTGGTTTAGGTAGATACTGCAAGTGAAGGCAGGAAGATACGTGATTCTTTCCTGGGCCTACTTTTTGTTACAAGGTTTTTATTTCTCCAACAATTACAGGATGAGAGTGTAGCAGTAACTCAGAGGAAATCATGCAAGTTTCAACTTTTTCCTTCTTTTCTCTCCTCCAACAGATCCCACTGCTGCATCCGACCCAGCCCAGCCTCAGCCCACCTCTCGTCGGAGCTGACCCAATTTCTAGGGACTTGGAAGTAATCTCTATTGATGACGAGTCACCTAAAAGCCCACAAACGAAGGCTTCACCACAAAAGATCTTGACAACAAAGAAGGTATTAGCTACATTCTAAGGGACAGGTTGAGCGAGAGTCACCCATCACAGATATCATTTCTTGCATTCTCTTTTCCACTGCTATAGCTCAACAGAAGGGGGAAGTTAATATGATTGTTTGGGGAAGGAACTGCCAATCTTGGCTTCAATTTGCTTCGATTTGGCTTTTTTTTTTCCAAGACATTCTTTAGAATGTTTTGGAGTGCAGGTTTTGTATTTGTGATGTTTTTCAGGTGTTCTTTGTCATGGAAGTATCTTATTTCCCAATCAATTCTGAAAGATAGTTTTGCAGGATACATCAATCTAGGTTAGAGGTTGTTTTCGTGCAATGCTTGAAACACCTAACTCCAGATTCTCCTTGTGTTGAATGTTTGTATTGAAAAGTTTGCTGTGATCCTGATGGGCTTCCCTTTGTAGGTGATTTTTTTTCCTTTCTGTAACTCCTTTCAGTATGTCATTCTTTCATTGTGTATCTGGAACCTTGATAATTATATGCCTAGGAGTAGATATTTTTGTCACGGCCCTTTGGAGTCCTATAAGCCACATTTATCTGTATGTCCAATTCTTTTCTTGTGAAGTTTTCTGCCATTATATCTGTCAACAGTTTTTAAAATGTCTTTTACACTGTCTTCTGCTTCCTCCCTGACTCCAATCAGTCTTATGTTATTCTTCTTTGAATTGTCTAGAAGCTGTTGGATTGATTTCTCATGGTCCCTTGCCATTTTCTGTAGATTATGTCTTTCCTGTTCATTGGCTGCCATCCTTTCCTCTAGGTCTGAAATTTGGTCCTCAGCTTCATTAATCCTACTTTGCAAACTTTCATTCTTATTTTTCATCACCTCGAACTCTGCTTGAAGCTATTTAAAAGGTTCCATTGCTTTTGCTATCTTAGATTCTCTCATGTCACTGATCTCTTCTTTAATGAAGTCTTTCACTTTGGACAGCATCTCTGTTTTCATCTCAGAGATGAGTTCTGATTTCCATTTTACTAGATCTGCTTTTGTTACCATCTCAGAGTGTCCTGGTGTTTGAATTTCAGTTTGCTCTATTTCCCTTTTCCCTGAATTCTCCTGTGGTGGTGATCTTTGTGTTTGGATTTTTGAATTTTTTTCTCACTTCTATTCTTTTCTATTTCTATTCCTTTGTTACTTGTTTAATTCCTTGCCTAGTGTCTGGGCAATGTTTGTTGCAAGTATCTTTACTCTTAATATTCAGGACCTTTAGGAAGTGACTCCTTCCTGAGTTTTTCCCTTGAATCTCTAATGACCCTTGAGAGTTCTCAGTTTTGGCACACTGTGGGAGGTATTTGAGCAGAACAATCAAATTATCTTTGTTACCATAATACAATCAGTGCCATCAACAGTATCAAACACAGTAAAGGAAATAAAACGCTTTGGTAATTTCTGTTCTGAAAACTTTGAACTCATGTGTTACTTCTATGGCCATATTCCAAAATTTAGAATTAATCACCAGTCTATTTACAACATACAGACCCTTAAAAGCAGCAGCAGTACCCTTTGGGAATAAAGTTCACTGGGGAGTTGGGGAGGTAGGAAGATAAAAGGGGAATGACAACTTAGAAATAGTGTTAGCAGATTTATAAAGATCACATAGACCTCAAGAACCTCATAGATGACAGAGGATAACAGAGGCCAAAGGGACCTATATAAGACAGTACCAACTGTGAACCACTGGACCAGTGGACACTTTGTACACCTTCTTATAATAAAATAGAGAAAGAAGAGGAACTAGGGCAGACTGAGAGCCTTTTACTTCTGGGCATTGATTCTGACTAGAGGACAGGAGAGGGTGTGGGAGCAAGAGGAGAACAGGGGACTTAGCAGTAGGAGGGAAACCAGAAACTATTTTCCCTCTTCTATAAAGATGAAAGCAATTAAGAGGACGGAAAACCAAAAAGTTGGACAGATTCCGTACCAGCAAATTAGAAAAATGAAAAAAAAATAGTTATGTCAGAGTGAAGAAATAAAAAGAGTAACAATGACATCAAAATCAGCAGTAACAATATACAAAGCTATGCACATTAGTCAAAAGGAGACATCTATTATCCCCTATGTAGTTTCTGAATATAATGCCTGAGTTGAGCTTAATGAGCCCCTACAGGTTTGATCTGTGCAAGAGTCCAGGCTCTTGTGGGTGGATCTGACTCCACCAACTCACCAATGGATGTAGTCAACAGGATTCCCTCACTCTTCTAGTGAGTGATTTCTTTGACATGGTGGACTGGGTAGAAGAACTAACTGAAGGCCTCTGTACAGGTTCCAGTCCTAGAGCCATACTCATTCAGTGTCCACAGAGTAGCAGGTGGTGTCTTTGGAGGTTCTTCTCCATGTAACAGTTATATCTAGTTTGGCCCAAGAAGAAATGAAGTTTCCAAGATCTTCTGGACTCACCCTGGACTTAGAAAAGTTGCAGGCCCAGTCGCTAGTCAGTGGTACCCAGCTCCCTTTTGGTGACTCATTGCACTACTTCCACCGTGTATTACTTACCTAGTCTGTCTTCACTGGCCTCTGGCTTAGTCTGGGGGAAAGCAGGAAGGCCACAAGCCTAGGCACCAGTTAATGGTACAGTACTCTTTTCTTGATGAGGTTCCCTACTAACTCCCCTGAGTGCCTCTTGCCTGATCTGTCTCTGCACACTTCCAGTGTGGTCTGGGTGCCAGCAGGCAAGCCACAGCCCTGGGTGCTGGTAATGGGGTGGGACTCCTTTGTTGTCTAGGTTTCCTGCCAGCAGCTTTTTAATAAGATGAGATCTCAGTTGTTGATTCTTTCTGCTAATTCCTATGCTACTGTTTTGGTTGATAAAGTCTTTCTCCTACACCAATGTCTCCAAGTGTTCTAACTATCCTATTTTCCAGTGGGTTTAATGTTTCTGTTTTAATATTTAGATCCTTAATCTACTTTGATTTTAGTTTAATGCATGGTGAAAGATGCAGATCTAGTTTTAATCTTTGGAAGATTGAAACCCAGTTTTTCCAGCACCATTTATTTTTTCTAATTTTTCCTGGTTTTAAAAACTTATGTATTTTTGCCAGGCATGGTGGCTCATGCCTGTAATCCCAGCACTTGGGAGGCAGAGGTAGGAGGATTGCTGAGTTCAAGGCTTTCCTGGGCCACAGAGTAAGCTCAGGACTAGCCTGAATTACAAAGTGAGAGCTGTCTCAAAAAATTTATGTATTTTAAAAATTGATTTTATTCATACCTTGAGGACACACTAATAAGTGAAATAAATAGGTCATAGATATGTAAATACCATATCTTTGCTCTGGTATGAGAACCTGTAGATATAATGTGTTCTAGAATGTATGATAGATTTTGTGAAATAGGAAATATTCAAAGGGAAAGTGGTAGGGGAAAGTAATGAGGGGAAAGAAAAAATGATTTAAAAGGAAAAAGAAAGCATATGTATATAGGGGGTGGGGGTTATAGGTGGGTAGGGATGTGGGTAAAAATGCGAATTAACTCGTGTCATATACTAGTACAAATTTTCCAATATTGAGTGTGATTGTGAGCTGTATATAAAATGTACCAATAAAGAATTCAATTAAAATTAATTTTATTGGGCTGGAGGGTTAGCTCAGTGGTTCCGGCGCCTGCCTTGCAAGTACATGGTCCTGAGTTCGATCCCCAGTAACCACATACAATGTTGGGTGTGGAGACTCACGCCCACCAACAATCAACACCGCATACCACAATGCTGGACTTGGTGGCTCACGCCTGTAATCCCAGCACTCGGGAGGCAGAGACAGGAGGATTGCTGAGTTCGAGGCTTGCCTGGACTACATAGTGAGCTCAGAGCCAGCCTGAACGA
>PVIC010035301.1:0-19096 GCA_004025085.1 Thryonomys swinderianus | reverse complement strand
CTGCCTCCCGAGTGCTGGGATGACAGGCGTGAGCCGCCACGTCCGGCATTGTGGTATTCGGTGTTAATTGTTGGTGGGCGTGTCTCCACGCCCAGCATTATATGTGGTTACCAGGGATCGAACTCAGGACCTTGTGCTTGCGAGGCAGGCGCTGGAACCACTGAGCTAACCCTCCAGCCCATCAGTTATCTTTTTGATGTCATCAAACTCAGACATTCAAAGCCCTTTGTGATGTCGCCGTGTCTTGGGTAGCGGCGCCACCTGGTGGTCACCAATTGTTAACTCATCCTCGGACGAGGAAGCAGAGACCCCACCCTTGCTCGGAGCTTCAGAGTGTCCGAAGAAACTGCAGAGCGGTGACAGGGACGAGTGTGCTTGTGTTAGAGTGTGTGCCAGAGGCAACTACTGAACATTTATCTTCTGGAGACTACGAACTGAGGAATGGTTTAGAACCAATAAAGTCCCACCCGTGTTTCCCAGATGTGTAAACTAAAATCCAGAGAGGGGGAGGAAGACGCTCAACGCCCTGCGAGCCAGAAAGGAGGCACAGAGGCGGGGCAAGAACGCAGCTTTCTGGTCTCTTCCTTGGAAATTCGTCCATGCTAGTCCTAGGCCACTGAGGCAAGTATTATCTTGTATTTTATTGGAATTGCTGTTGTAGGAGAGAAGGGGTTTGCCCTCCAGCCCAGCATCACTCTCCATCTTCTAAAGTTCTGTTCTCCAGGCGTGGTGGCTCGTTCCTATAACTTTAACACTTGGGAAGCTGAGGCAGGGGGACCGCCATGACTTCGGGGCCAGTCTGAACTGTACAGTGAGACCTTGTCTCAAAAAAAGAAAAGAAAAGAAAAAAAGGCTGTAAATTGAGTCCCCATTCCAGTCCTGGTTGCTCCAGAAATTCCTCCCTGAGCACCGGCAAATCTCTTTCCCAGAGTTCCAAGGCATCGGTCACAAGCCGGTACGGACAGACTGTTCTGCCTCCATTTTTCCCAACGTGACTCTGACGCGAGGGCTGCACTTCCGAAAGGGAAGTCATGTGACGCCTCGGAACGCGCCGCCCTCTCTCGCCTTTCCGTCTAGTGGTGGCGCCTCCCGCGTTGGGCTGGATCCCCTGTGCATCTGTGGGAATCCGTGGGAATTAGGCAGATCAGTGTCTCTAGTTCTCCCCAGTTTCAAAGTTCCTGGTAAGATTGGACCCCATTTCTCTCAAATAAATGTACTAGTGAGGATTTGGGAAAAAAAAATAAGGGGGAACACAGACTGTTCTACAGCACAAAGTCCTGCCCTGAGGGGCTCACGTTCTAACAGAGGGAGAGCAGTGATCCACTGGGTGGGCAGATGATGCAAAGACTGGTAAGTGCTTCCAGGGTGACAAGTACAAAGTAAGACAAGTAGATCTGGTGGGATGTGGCAGGTCTGTATGCTGCTTGCTACCCACAGTCGCTTGAGGCCTTAGGTGAGATTGTGACATATTATTATTTGTACCTGGGATGCTTCTCAGTTGTGCTCATGCTTAACAACTCCCACTTTTTTTTTTTTTGAGACAGGGTCTCGCTTTGTAGTTAAGGCTGGCCCTGAGCTCACTGTGTAGCCCAGGCAAGCCTGGAACTCAGCAATCCTCCTGTCTCTGCCTCCCGAGTGCTGGGATTACAGGCGTGAGCCACCACGCCCGGCAACAACTCCCACTTTTAACACCTCCTGCAGAAAGTGTCTCCTCACACACCACACTGGGATCCCTCCTCTGTACGACCCTTAACATCTTCATGTCTGTATCCCTGGGCCTGCCACTTTGTTTCCAAAATAATGGGGCGGATGTCTTTTTACTTTACTAGAAAGTAGTTCCAAACTCAGAAAGACAGAGGTGAAGAGCCCAGAGTCCAGAGCATTGTCCGCAAAGGCGAAGACCCAACAGCACAGACTGGCTTCTTGAGAAAGACTCACAGGGGACTCTAGAGAGCTCTGACCTCTGCCTGGATTGTCAGCTGGGCACCACACTGATGGCTCTTTGATACTCCCCATCTGACTCTACAGGAGGCCGTTTGTAAATCTTGTATCTAATGCAGATATATATGTTTATGCTAAATTTGTTCCTTTAATTAACCCTAACTGATTTCCTTAGTAGAATCAACTGGATTTAGTTTTTTGTTACAGATAAATGGCACCAAACTCCAAGGCATATACCAAATCTTTCCATGTAGAATTCAGAATTCAGACTACTTAAAACAGATTGAATTCCCCTCTGGAGAAGAGAGTTAGATGCACCCAGCCATGTGGTGTAGAGTCAAACCGAGCCTGAAACCAAAGCTGGTTGTATCACATTCACCAGACAAGGGGCCGTGGAGAAATGAGAGCAGTGTGTGCTGTGGACCGTGGTCTCCAAGGCAGCGAGGCAGAGACACCTCTGGAGCCTGGAGACTGATGTTCAAAGCCATTGGCGAGACTGGAGCTCCACCGAAAACCAGAAGCAAAACTTCCTTCTTTCTCTTTTTGTTCTGTCCAGGGTACAAGCCTATTGATGGGGCCACCCACACCCAATGTTGGGTCTTCCCTGTTCAGAAACTTGGTCACCCAGACACCTGAGAGCCAATCAACTAGGCGTTTTTCACTCAAGTTGACCCCACAATTAACTATCACACTAAGTATCAAAAAAATCCTTCTCTACCTCTAATTTAAAACTTCTCCACTTAATCATCAAGATAGTCTCCCTGTCTGCTGCTGGAAGCATCTTTCCAACAGGAAAAGGCAACAGCAGCAGTATTCCTCTTTGGACACATTAGTCTCACAGAAGGGTGAAACTCAATATTCAAGGCTATTTCTGATGTGGATTTAAACTTCCATTCAGTTTTCTCCATTTCTATCTCAATGCTTCAGCTCCTCTGGTCCATCAATGTTCCTTTTTTTTTTTTTTTTTTAAGACAGGGTCTTCCTTTGTAATTCAGGCTGCCCCAGAACTCACTTTGCAGCTCAGGCTGGCCTTGAACTTGAAGCAATCCTCCTGCCTCTGCCTCTAAAGTTCTGGGATTACAGGCACATGGCACCACACCCAATTTGAATGTACCTTTCATTTTAGTGTTTGTGTGATAGAAAGAAAACAATGAGCATTTGTTGAATACTATGTGCTGAGCCTGTGCATGGTATTTTGTTTATAAATGTTCTTACAATCTCTCAATGAGAGCCGTTATTTTCAGTATTCACTAAGAAGCTTAGATAAGAGGCTAATAGCACAGTACTACAGTTTGGAGTTTAAATATCTCCCAGAGGCCGGTGTGTCAAAGGCTTGGCCTCAGCTTGGAGTCTTTGATAGGTGGTGAAAGTTTTAATAGCAGAACTTGGAGCACTGAACATGCATGCAGTCACAAGGGACTGTGGAACCTGGTCTCCTCCTCTTGTTGGGACCAAGTCCCACTGAGACAATCACTCAGGACATGACATGATTTTTAAGTCCAACCAAGAGCTTTATTACCCAGCTGGGGGCCATCCCTCCATACTGAGGAAGGCAGGGAATTAGACTAAGACACAGTATAGAGGGATGTTGGAGCCATAGACCTGCTAGGGCCGTCTTTGACAAGTCTGACTCTGGGGACGTCCAGCCTGAGGTGTTCCGGGGCTCCAGGTCTGGTGACCACAGACAGAGGCATGCAAGTTTTGGTTCTGTGCCCAGGAGCTTTACAGGGAAAAGCTTCTAGAAGTAAAAGACATATGGTCTTTTCTTTGGGTTGCAACCGGGTGGGCAAGAGGAGTTCAGATGCCACATAACACTCCTCTGTCCAGGGGGCTCACTGCAGTGGCACGAGTCACCCACTGGTTAGAGTGACCCTGAGGGTTTGAGTCCCTTTTGTGGTCACTCAGTTAACACTTGTCTGGCTCTGTGTTCAACTTATTCATCTTGTGTTCAATGTCTTCTTTGTTTCTGGGGATAAAGCCTGGCTCACTGGTGTGGAGCTGGATGTGGGAGACCCATTAGGCTACTTTTAGTAAGCTGGTGGCCCGGAATAATTTCTCTCTCCACAGGTCTTCTAAGCCTTCTACCTCCCCCAAGGGCCAGCCAGAGGGAAGCTTTGTGTCACTCTCTAATCTCTCTTCTTAATTGTTTCACTGTAAGAAAGAGATCACATCCTCCAGGAAACCACAGAGGCGGCTCTAAGTCCTGGGAGAGAGAGTCTTCTGCTGCTGATGCCCGCTGCAGAGAAGAGACACCTGCCAGCCTTACTGGGTGCTAGAAGCTGTGCCAGACTTGCACACCATGAAGGAGTTGTACTAGCTGTGCTGAGCACCATGGCCCCATGAACTGGAATTCAGAGAGTGGCAATGCATAGCTGCCCAGGCCACTGCACCTGCCAAGCTGCTGGGGCTGTGCTTGTGACTGCGAGTGGCTGTACTGACATCATTGCCTCATCCATCACCAACCATTGCTCCAGCAAGCAAAACCAGGTATGCGAGAATGAGAGACAGGTTTTTCCCATACCAAGTCTACCAGCTAAATACCTCCTCCCTGAAGTGACAGTGCTTGACTAAAAATGTGTGGTCATTGCTTTGGATAAGACATTGGTGCACAGTTCATTTACACCTATCAGTAACTCTGATTTTATTGTTCCATGAAACTATACATCAGATACACGTGTTGAAGCAGCCTCACTAAGAAATGAACACAGAGCCTATAGCTAACCTGCTGGGCTGCTAGGGTGTGTTCCAGGTTTGACTCTTCAAAAATCCTGTCTGTGGATCAAGTCACCACAAAGGACAAAAGAACAAGTGGGGCCTATGGACATTTGTTTCAGGTACCGGGAAAAACTGGATTCAGAGGTAACCAGCCAGAAAAACATTGAGAACTGGTCTTCACTGAGGTAAAATAAAGTAAAAACTGGTATAAGTACTTGCTTATTTTTGTGGGCACTTTTTCAGGATGGGTAAAAGCTGACTCTACTTGACCAGAGACTGCTACCATGAGTGTTGCTCCAAGAGCTCATCCCTAGATTTGGCCTTCCACGCTACCTGGGGTTCGACAGTGGCCTGGCCACCAAGGCTAAAATATCCAAATCACTCATGAAGGCCTTAAATATTAAGTGAGAATTACATTGTGCCTCTTGCCTACAAACCTCAGGGCAAATAAAGAAAATAAATGAAACCTCAAAAAAACTTGACTTAAAAAGTGGCTTAAATCATTCCCTCATGCCTTGTTACAAATTAAGTACACTACCTTAAAGTTATATATGGGAGGCCACCACCACTTCTTCCTAAAGTAAAAATAAAGTCACTTACTGTTCTTTGGTCCAATCTCTCCAACCCCTACAGGACATCCAGCTTGAGATCCACAACCGTGTTCATATCAGGGCTACAAGACCTCGTCCTTGTCCACAGGCACCCCTCCAAAACTCTCAAGCCTTGATGAAAAGGACCTTATCCCTTATCCTGTGGTATTGACAGTTCCTTGGTGTTCAAAGTGGCTAGAGTCACAGCCTGGATCCACCACTCTCTCGCCAAGCCAGCGCCTCTAACAGATGTCACCCAAGAAAGATGAGCGGTCCTCAGCCAACCAGGCAACCTAAAGATAAGACAGAGCTGAGAGATGAGGCCATAATAATCTTGACTGTACTAGGGGAGTATATGGGACCATATAAAGGAGATGCTGTTAAGTTTTATGCCTCACAGACAGAAATCTAAGCATTTTCAGTTAACAGGTGACATTGGTAAAGCACAGTAAAAAAAAAACAGTGTGTTAGTCTGTTAACTTTTGAAAAAGGTCATAATGAGATAGGGTTTGCCATTACTTATGGCCATGATTTGGCTCGAGGGTCAATAAAATATTTCCATGTTTTGATGGTTCCCTAAACTACTGTTCCCTTTTTTAGATAGGGTACTTGAGGGTTATGCTGTAAAAGATATTTAAAAATTGAGAGTTGATTGTTAAGGTTCATTCCAGCTGATCTTCAACACACTGCCACTTACAGAATATGTTTTGGCAGTGACTAAAAAGTACTTTAGTAATAGCACGTAGGCTTACTTCTTATGTCAATTGTTTTCAGAGGTTTAGGGACCATAAAACTGCAATAGTTTAGATTATATCCCCTGGACAGGCCCTGATACAATAGCTCCTTGGAAAGTTAAAATTGATGTTTTTCTAAAGATTACCCCAGGCCTCCCTATTATATTAAAATAGCCACAAACATAAAATTTAGGCTAGCAAACTCTATATGTGATAGTATATATGCTCCCTCAGGTCTTATATTACAATAGATGAGGGGGATGAAAACATTTTGAGCCACTGACTATCCTCCACAC
Source organism: Thryonomys swinderianus (assembly GCA_004025085.1). NCBI lineage: Eukaryota > Metazoa > Chordata > Mammalia > Rodentia > Thryonomyidae > Thryonomys > Thryonomys swinderianus. The sequence goes on along the minus strand of PVIC010035301.1, from coordinate 12,820 downwards.
AATTCACCAAGTATGGAGGGCAGCCCCTGGTTTGGTCCCCAACCTAGTAAGATTAGAAGTAGCCAGATCTATAGCCACAGGAACAACTTCTTTAATTACACAGGACCAAAATTTTAAATCTCTAAGCCACCAAAAGGCACAAGACTTAGGATACTTAGAAGACTCAGTGCCTAGATTAAAAAATCAGGTGGACTCATTGGCTAAAATTGTGTTGTAGAACCAAAGTGGTCTAAACTTATTGCTGTTTATGAAACAAAGGGGGTTGTTTGTGGCACAACAACATGTCTGTGTTTTTATGCAAATCAGTCTGAAATGATTTGAAATACCTTAGCCATGGTAAAAAAAAATTAAAAGACAAATATTGAAATCAAAAGAGTCAAAGATGGTACCAACCTATGTTTGACTGGTCACCATGTCTTTGACAGGGCCAATATGTATTCTGTTATTATTACTCATGATCAGGCCTTGCATTTTAAACTCTTTGATCGAGTACATCAGACAAAGAGTAAACTCTGTATAGGTAATGTTGTTTAAAAAAGATATAATCCTCTTCCTGTAAAAAAAGACCAGAACTAATCAAAGGTTTGATTAAATTTACAAGAACCAGTGGGCAACCTGAGACCCAACTTGACATAAAAACAGCCATTTTGTTAAAAAAAAAAAAAAAAAGTCCCAAACCTCCACTTTGTGTCCTGTAACCTCCCTGTGAACCCAGAACTTGGCTCCTTGGGAACTGTCCACCCAACCGATGTGCACAGCCACAGATTGTATGTTTTTAAAATACACTATTCTATAGTCACTAATGATCTAATCATTGCTATTGGCTTCTGTAATGACTAGCTTCTGCACTTTAACAGTAGAATGATCTGATCACTTCTGCACAGAAACCTCTTGGTAACAGGTGGGGGGATAGTAGATTTTGCCTTTAAATACTGTGTGTTAGTCTAAGTGGATGCCTTCCTCCTATGAAGGAATGGTCCCTAGCTGGGCAATAAAGCTCTTGATTTGACTTTAAGATCATGTCGTGTTCTGAGAGACTGTCGCTTGGTGGGACTTGTTCCCAACACTCTTTCTCGATCTTCCTCTTCTCAGCCATGAGGTGGATGGTTTTACTCTGCTGTGCATGCTCTGCCTCACTGAACTGTCTCACTACAGGCCTGGGAACAATGGGCCAACTGATCACGCGTGGAAACCTCTGCAATCATAAGGCAAAATAAACATGTTCTTTTTATATGTTTATTTACCTCAGGTCTCTATTGTAGAAATGGAAAATTGACAGGCTCAGCAAAATCCACAGAGCCAGAAAACCCAGGAGCCAGTCCTCAAGATGCACGGCTTTCCTCCCATCCTGTGTCACCTTTGTCCTCCAGTGAGTAAGGATTGTCTCCTGATGCGCCATGGCAGAAGGGAACTTAACAGAAATCACTGCCTCCAAGGTCCTCCTCAAGCTTCCATGGAGCTTTGCTTGTGCTCATTTCTTGGTACCACCTCCTTTCTGCAGGTTTTATTGTTTGAGCTTCATGGATCAGCCTGAATCCACTCAGGGGAACTTAGCACCACCAGCGTGGCATTGATCAAGGTGTCCATGAATAGTAGAGAAGACTAACCTAGAAGTCTGCAGGTGGAGGGAGAGACAGGAAAGACTTCATTCTGAAGCAGAGAGGTGAGTGAAGAAACTGACATTCTCTGGGAAATGTGAGAAGTCACATGTTGAGGGCAGCAACGTGGAGGTCACGAGACACTGCTAAATCCATGGTAACTGACCTTCAAGTCCTCCCCCAGTGCTGGCTTCGTCATTTCCACTTTCACTTCTCTTGTGAGTGTCTCTTCTTGGAAAACGTGGACCTAAGAGTGCTCCAGGAAGGAGATTCTGGGACCCAGAGAAGCTATCCTTGGAAGAAATGGCTTGTAGAGCAGAGTTGGGAATAGACTTTCAGGTGCCCCTCCTGGGAAGCCTGGGAGGTAAATGTTGTCATAGCTGGGCTCAGGGAGGTCACATGCAAAGTGGTCCAGGTAGCAAGAGTTGGATGCAGGGTTCAAACACAGTCTGTTTAATTCTAAAACATTTCTGGCTGTGTTTGTCTTGTTTTGATTTCAATTGCATAGCACTGTACTTAGCACTGTATTGCCCTATGTGATCACTGGTGCCTGAAATTCTACCCTCCACCCTACCTGTAGGCTTGGCTTTCTGCTGTGGAAATGGTTTACTGGGTGGACAGAAGTGACTTTTAAACTCTAGGTGGCAACACCACAAAGATGGAATTACGATGTTTCCTTGGGGCTGACTCCAAAATAAAGGTAATAGTGCTTCTGCATTCCCAAAGACTAAGCCTATGAAAGCTTCATTGGGACTGAGCAGACCAGAGAATGATTTGGGCACCCTGGAGCCTTTTAAATTAAGAATTTAGAGTGAACACCAAAAAGCAAGAGTAGCATATGAAAAATAAATACTTTTCAGAAACATCAAAAACATAAATTCACATTGAAATTTGTCTGCAACGCTCCCCATTTCAAATTCAAATTAAACCCATTTATATTTTTTTAGCTTATAATTGACCCTCTTTTAAAATCATGAGAATGTACTCTCAGAAGGCTTCGTGTCAGGAGATAGCAGAGGTGATGGTTCAGAAAGACCCTGAATCTCTAGGATTGGCTTTGGTGCTAAATTCCCACATAGGTCTCTGACCTTATCCACTGCCTTTGACTCCGGGGTGGAAATCCCTTGTCAGGAAGGGTCTTTTAATTATCAAAATGAGGTTGTTCTTGTGTGCACAAGTGTCCTGAGGGCATTTATTTCTGGGCAATGTGTCTAGAAAAGTCTTAGGATCTGCCATAGGTTTCACAGGCAGCAGAGAGGAACACAGCTCACAGAACAGACAGAAGGGACACTGGAGAGAGGAAAATGCTTCCCTCTTCCACTGAGTCCTGTGTGTTCAAAAATGCAGGTTTATACCAGGTCATTTTTCATTCTTTGAGAGGCCACATCTACTGTACCGTTCCTCTGGGTACCACACCTGTGTCTTCACTAGCAGGCAGACGCTGATTGGAGTTCATAGTATGACCTTTAAACTATGAGCAATAAGAAATACAGATGCCATATCTTGAAGAAAATCCTTCATGCCATTCTGCAGCTTGTGACTTCTTGGGGGGAACCCCTTTCTTTTCATTCTGATTTTTCTAAGTGCTCTTTGTTATGACTTGTATCCAGATGTCTCTTCAAAGCCTCATTCATATGGAGGTGACTGAATCATGGGTGTGTGATATTGATTACTCCGCTGAATGGTTTGGCATACTTCTGGGCATGGGTGATGGACTCACTGAAGAGGAAAGACCCACCCCAGGTGTCAGTGGCGTGCACCAGTGGGCTTGTAGCCTGGAAGGAATAAAAAGAAAGAGAAGAAGGAAGCCTTCTCGTTCTGAACTGTTTCTCCTCCAGAAAGCCCCTCTGCCATGCCACTGCACCTTGGAGCCAGCTGACTAGGAGCTGAAACCTCTCCAAACAGTGAGCTAATGTAATCTTTCCTAATTTTACTTGTGGTTGTTAGACACTCTGTCCCAGCAACTAAGCTACTCCCAGATAACTAAGTCATGCCTCATGTTTCAAAGTCCTGTATTTTCCATTAGCTCTTCTCTTCCCAGCCCAACGCTCTTGTACTCTTCCTTCTCCATGTCTTCAGAGCCATAAATCAAAGCCCAGCTGTATTACTTTTCTGTGAATTAACTCTGATTTGGTCAGATACATGGCTCTAACCAGTTAACAGACAGTGAATCAAACCAAATTCCAGTTCCTTACAGTGTTAGATGACCCTCCACTGGATTCATTGCAAAAAGCCCCATTATGATATTAAAAGGTTACAAAGTGATCCTCTGCTTTCTTGTCAACATCAGGAATAGTTTTAATAGAATTTAGCTCCTAATTTTACTCAGTTCTGTAAAGATCAGCCTTTCAGCAAATACTAAGTTGAATGTGGACAGTAACCATTTAGGTGGGAACCAAATGCAGATTGTCTGATATTCAGTAGATGAAAAAGGTAGTGGAACCTTTTTGAAGATGGAGATCTAATTAGCTATCGAACTTATGCTCCATGAAGCCACTTACAGTGTGCACCTGGCCCTGCCAGCTGTCCTGGTGGTGGCTTAAACCATTAGTGTTCTTTACTCAGGCAATATATAATTAGTTAAACAATGCTGGGATGTCCAAATCTCATTTCAATGAAATTACATTATTAAAATGGAGCATTTGCAGTATTTATACCAGAAATAAGCAAGTCTGATAAGTACTTGATGTTTTAAACCCACAGCATGTATTAAAACAAGATTGGATTGGGTGGGAACTCTTTTGTTTTGTTTTGAGACAAGGTGTACCAGGCTGGACTTGCACTCCTTATTGCACGATGTATATGCCAGCCTCCCTTGAACTTGTGGTGATCCCCCAGTCTGCTAGGATTACAGGTTTGTGCTGCTATGTCTGGTTTAAGATTAGACTCCTTTAGCTTATCATTGCCTGAGGTAAAAATGTTCTGGAGCTCCAAATAAATTAAATGAGAATTTACTAATAAATAAATATATATTCTGTGGGTCTAAACTGTAAGATTATTATTATGGTCTAAATTGTAAGGTTATTATGGAACATGTATTACCTTGGCGGTTGTCCACCAATTAATATGAAATCACCCTAACCAACTGCAGGTGTGCAATGGGTTGTTTGAGGTCTTAGTCAAAATAAAGATCTGTGTGTGAGGGACAATTCCAAAAGGTCAGATAAAACATGTACAGAACATAAGGGCACATACAGCACTGTCTCTCTTCCTGTAGTCTCCCTAAGATGTAAAGATACACCTGAGACAAAACACCAAAGAAATCCAATAGAGTTTCTCAACATCTGTGTCCATTGTCTATAAACATCTTAGTGGTATGTATCAAGCCATTCCAAAGCCATTGTCTTAAACTAACTATGGTTGTTCACAGGCCTACGGGGTGGGGCAGCTGCGTGATTCCGAGGCTCACAGTGAGGTTGTCGGCAGCCCTGCTGCTTTGGTGGAAGGTTTGCCCACCTGAACATCACAAGGAACATGATGATCATCTTAGATGCCTAAAATAACTCTGGTTCTCTTGCATGGCACATTCTCCTAGACATCTCAGTGTAATGAGAAAGAAAGTACAAGTTGTGAGGACTCAAGCTTAGGCTAAGAGCTGAAAGCATTACTCTTTAAGCACTCTCATGTCCACAAGAAGACAAAGCCCGGTGATGATTCAAGAGGAGGAGAAACAGACCCTGTGTCTTGGAGGAAACACCTAAAAGGCTACAGCGCAAAGGTTGTGAAGAAAGTTGGAACAATATCCCACCTATCCACCACTGTATCCAAAAATGAACAAATTTGTTCATGCTACATTCAGAAAATATGTAGAAGAGTTTTGTTATTCATAATAATTATGTTCTGTAAAGTTGCTGTGAACACTGAAATACTAGTGAATTCTGAATTATTGCTTCAAGGGGTATTATTTGTTTACACAGGATCATTCAACATCATCTTTTAAGAAGTCAGTATCATCAGGATTGAAAATCTGGTTCTCTAATTCACCCTTTTTCTGTATGATACTTGTAGGTGTTTTCTAAATTTTTCCATAGTCTAATGATCAGCAGGACCTACCTCACCTGAAAATTTAACACTTAGCATTTTCTGTCTCCATTTAAGTCTCATGAGTTCACTGCCATTGGCCAAACACAGCTTTAACATTCTCTTGGTGTTGCCTAAAGTGTCCTAAGATTCTTTGCCTTTTAGCTTCAGAACATTTTACACACTGTTTAAAATTGAACATCATCTCATGACTTCATAAATTTAGTAATTTTCTCTGCTTTTCTGGAGCTTCATCATGTACTGTAACAGTGTGCTTTAGCAATTCCTGGAGTGGACTCATGAGTATGGTTTCTCTTTTCATTTTTTAGATGTACTTTGTTATTACTTGATTAACAGAGAACTCAGTGCTAAAAAAAACATACTGATTCCCAGAGGAAGGTTATCTAAATGAACACCATTTCTCTTAGGGCACATCTTTATCTTCTTGGATTCAGGAACACTGCCAATGTCATGCCTAAGTTCTATTTTAAACAAAATCACCAATGAAAGACAAGAAAGAAAGGAAGGAAGGAAGGAAGGAAGGAAGGAAGGAAGGAAGGAAGGAAGGAAGGAAGGAAGAAAGAAAGAAAGAAAGAAAGAAAGAAAGAAAGAAAGAAAGAAAGAAAGAAAGAAAGAAAGAGAGAGAGAGAGAGAGAGAGACAGAAAGAAAGAAAGAAAGAAAGAAAGAAAAGAAAGAAAGAAAGAAAGAAAAGAAAGAAAGAAAGAAAGAAAGAAAGAAAGAAAGAAAGAAAGAAAGAAAGAAAGAAAGAAAGAAAGAAAGAAAGAAAGAAAGAGAAAGAAGAGAGAAAGAGACAAGGAGAAAGGGAGGAAGGGAGGAAAGAAGGAAGAAGATCATGGTACTAGATAGAGTGAAAAAAAACTAAAATATAAAGAGACAAAAAATAACAAAGTGTCTTATTTGACCTTGGCTAGGAACAGCCACTTTGGGAGACTGAATTCTTTTTCTGCTCAGTGCCTCTCCATGAGTCACCAACCATAAAATCATTACAAGTGTTTCCTGGGGGTTACAAGCAAATTGGAACAAGTAAACAAATTCACCCATGTGAATCTGTGAATAATGAGGGCAGATCATAGCTGGAAAATCTGCTCTGCCACAGTTACCAAGTTCTTCCCTGGAAAATAAGATTTTTTCAGAGGTCAGCCCAGCCCTCCCCTTGTACACAGTAGTTAGAGTCACAGAAAACTAGATAGAAATCCTGGCACTGATCCTTAAAGCTTGCACACTAGAAGGAGAAAATGTTGAGTGTCTTGTAGTTTAGTTTTTAATTCTAGTTAAGGCTGCGGAGGTATTGATTCCTTTATTTACAATCCCTCCAGCAGGATTATTACAGGAACTTTTAGAAATGACTCACCAATTAAATGTACCCCAAGTCCTTTTTGTCTTGAGTAAAGAATTGAATAAGACCAGCCAGAAACAGTGCCACAAGTTTATTTTAAAAGTGAGAGGTGGGGCCGGAGGGTTAGCTCAGTGGTTCCGGCGCCTGCCTCACAAGTGCAAGGTCCTGAGTTCGATATCCAGTAACCACATATAATGGTGGGCGTGGAGACTCACACCCACCAACAATCAACATTGCATACCACAGTGCCGGACGTGGTGGTTTATGCCTGTAATCCCAGCACTCGGGAGGCAGAGACAAGAGGATTGCTGAGTTCGCGGCGGCTTGTCTGGGCTCCATAGTGAGCTCAGGGCCAGCCTGAACTACAAAGCGAGACCCTGTCTCAAAAAAAAAAAAAAAAAAAAAAAAAAAGTGAGAGGTGAAGGGATAAGGAAAAAACAACTTGGGGTAAAAAGGAAAGAAAAGGAGCAAAAAATAAAAGTGTACCCTGGTCTAGAGGACACAAAGTGTGCTACCATGAAGAGTTGTGATACTAGACTACTTATGGGTCCTATATGTTGTCTATACTTTGTGGGAGTCCACAAAAAGTCTTAAATATGGGGTCTTGGGAATTATTTGGCACTGTCTTGATATCTTATAATTGATAGGTCCCACTTATTTTCCCAGCCAGCTTTGCCACACACTAACTCCTATATCATTTCCCTCTGAGAGACATAAATCCCATAATTATTTATGAGGTGCCGAAGGAGTGATAATCTCTGTCTTCTATAGTGTCTTCAAGCTAGAGGGTCTATAGAGATTACTTACTAGAGATTATGTGCTGTTCAGCTACCTTGTTGTGACTCACTGGGTGGATTGAGGAAAGAAAAGCTTGTCAGAAAATTAAGAGAAAAGTCAGTGACTCTTGTGCTGCCTGTTTGATGGGACAAAGAAACTACTATTAGCCCAGATGTGGGAAGCAGGTCAGATTTCCATGGCTCCTATACAGAAGAATGTATGTTACATGAATTAACAAGGGTTTGAGAGCCATGGCCTTAGTAAGACCATATTTACTTACCTGTGTCAGCCCTGGAGCCTTGCATTTTGCAAAGAAATCTCAAGTCTTCTAGAGATTTACAGAATCAACTTTTTCCTTTTGGGTGATGTTATTCTAAACCACTCAGGTGGAACCAGCTTTAATCTAGAAAGGTGAATTCAATTATCTATTGGTGCCACCTTTACTTCAGTGAGTGTTGTGAGGATCACTGAAAAAGTGGCTTTCTATTTTGGCTTTAACTGGTTTGCTAGTGTTCCCTCTGAGTTTTCACAAGCACTTGGTGTCCAGGACTGACAGTAAGTGGTCTCCCTAGATCAGGAGCTGGCAAGACTGTTTCTCTACAATTGGATAGCCTGTTCTACTTGGCCTAGACTGATGAGCTACTGTAAGATTCTCATCATCCCTGGGTCTTTTATCATATCAGAGGATAGAAATGGCCTTGTGTGTGGTGGCATATGGGTAAAGTCTAATTGCCAGTCCTCTCCAGGGTATGTCCCTCTCCTCCATACAGGTTCTAACAGAAGAGGTGGTTTGGACTTGGCCCGGGTTGCTGTAGGCACTAAGGGGGCATGCTTTGCAGACCTGTTGGGTGATTGTCACTAATCTTAGTCCTGTGAAAACTGTTATGTGCATGGAGGAAAAACCAGGTCTATTTCCAAATATCACCAGAATCCACCTTTTTAACTCCTGCTTTTCCTAATGCTCATTTATCTTCCTTGGGAGTATAGACAGGCTTTAATCGTCCCTCAGGAACTGGGAATAAGGACAGAGTCTTAAAGACCTGTAAGGATACCTTTTTCACCTCCTTATCAGCTTTTGATTTCCCAAGAAAACTTCAGACATATCTCTCTGGCACCTTTACAGTGCATGATTGTGACCTCCCTGGAAAGATGACATGCCTCTAGGAATTGTAGACATTTTTGCCTATGCTTATGTCTCTTTCTTTCCAGATTGCAGCATGGGCATGTAGCACCAGAAAGGCATATCTGTAGTCTGTATGGCTGTTTAATCTTTTGCGTTTTCTTAATATCAATGCCCAAGTAAGAGCTATCAGCTCCACCTTTTGAGGAGATGTTCCTGGGGGAAGTGGTTTAGCATCAGTGGCCTTGTGAGCTGACACCTATATAACTTGCTTTTCAATGTCCTTCTCAGACAAAGTTCCTTCCATCAGTGAACCATATCTCCTCAGGATCTTGGTGCAGTAGGTCACTGATGTCTTGCCTGCTTGCATAGATTTGGGAGATTAACTGTTCATAAGAGTGGCTAATTAAGAACCTCTCTCACTCGTAAAGGATATAGCCTAATGGCAAAGTCAGTGGAATCTGTGTAGTGATGATATCAATAGATTTCCCATCTGTTTGTCTTGGTACCTATACACAGGAGACAGCTAAGCCTGCATTCCTTAAGATGGTATCCTATGCATAAGGAGGAGACCCAAAACCCACAAGATCCCTCTTGTAAGAGTTTTACACAAGATTGGGCAAATATCTCCAACTGGACCTTAGGGAGATACTGGTATCAAGAATACAGACGTAGGGCCAGGGATGTAGTTCAGCAGTGTTATGCTTGACTGGAAAATGCAAGGTCATCAGTTCAATTCCCAGTATGGGGGAGGGGAGGTAGAGGAGAAAGTCCCTCGAGGGCTTTTGTCTTCATATTGGGACTGATTGACTTCTGTTCGCCTGGCTTAGTGGAACTTAAGCAAAGTTCCTTTAACTACATAGTTGAACCACTCTTAGACCATATGGGAAGAGCTTCTCTTGTACTGATGGAAAAATGATCAAGAAAACAGACAATTCTATTTTTATATACTCACAGTTGCTTTAATTAGCTTTTAAATGTTAAGCATTGTTCTGTTCAAGCATCAGGCATAGATATTTAACTTACAGGGTGGCACAAACGCCAAGTAGCAGTGGCCTCACACAGGCTCCTGGACCCAGTGAGAGCAGCATTGATAGGTTTAAAGCAAAGGTAGTGGCTAAGAGGCAGATGGCTCTAGTACCTTTTATAGCACCAACACCAGCTTGTGATCTTGGTTACTGCCTGAGAAAGCATTGCAAAGCATCCACTTCCACGTGGCCACTGTCATGCCTGTTGCTCTTGGCTTGGTGCAGGCCTGGCAAGGTACACAGCACTGAGGTGCCTTTGGTGCTTATTAGGCTATGCACTTGGCCTGGCTTTGTAGGCCAGTGTGCCCATATGTGGATGGCTTTGGCCTGTGCAGTGCTATTTGGCTTGTCTAGCACTTGGCTCCTGACAAAAGCTTGGGGCATTTTAAAACAGGGAAGCTTTTTTCTTGCATCCATATTTTTGATCCTGGGCTAGATGGTCACACCTCACCCAGAACAACCTTTCCTGGTCAAACTCAGGAGCCACTGGGCACTGCCTTGTGTACCTACATTTGCTTGGGACCACAGCCATGGTCCTTAAATTGTAACTTCTTTCCCCAAAAGTTTCACACTACACAAAGGTTTTACGTGACAAAGGCCCTGTGACTTCTTAAAGGGATAGTACACAGTTTTTGCTTAGTGCAGGAAGAAAAAGAAAAGTTCCCTCCTCTTGTTCACTCTAGCCCATATGTTCTTAAAATCAGAGGCTGAGTTCACTAGGCCAGTTACTGGTTAGTTCCTCATACTAGGTCACAGATGCCCATGCCATATTTTTCTAATGAAAATATGTTTTAGCAAATGGCAGCCAGCTATGCATCTCAGGAACTGTGCTGGAGGAGCACAGGAATCAATCTTTGTTTTACCCTCTTGATGCAACAGATGAAAGGTATATACAAGTGTGTCAAAGTGCGAATGGGTGAGTTTAACCCATGTTATGTGCTGCATTATATTTTTGTGTATTTTTAATTTTTATTAAATGCTTTCTTTTGACTTTTCTTGTTGAATTAGCCCAATTCAGTACAATGTCACATGAACAGTCCCTCTTACAACTTTAGGGGGAGGTTGAAAGTGAGTTATCAAGTGACTTGGTAATCGATGATGACTTGGGTCATGTAAGCCAAAAAAGTTAGCACAATATGACAGATAAAGTACAGAATGAACACCATGATTTATATGAGGAAGAAAACAGTAATGTAAATAAATATTTCACTATTCAACATGATACAAGATGGTCATATATACTGGAACAATCTAACATTAGAACTAGGTCAAAAAATGTTATTAGGTTCTTGCCAGAGGTATTGGTTGGAATGGCAACACTACAATTCAGTGCTGGAAACTGTTTGTAACATATAACATACTACAACACATTTTGAAATACAATAAAAATAAATACAAGAAAATATTTTATATGTATGAAGAGTAATACTCAAAGATGCATTTATCATGGCACCTCACTATATGAATTAAATTCTTTATAGCAGGTCTTTATCATTCTAATAATTAGAATCTAAAGGATTTATGGAAAAATGACAGATTTGGTGTCGAGAGATTTTAGAACAATAATAACACTCAAGATATATGATTTCCTTCAAAATTGTCTACATTTTGATGACAAAAAGACCTGCAAAGAAAGAAAAAAAAATCTGACAATTTAGCTGTTGTTCATTCATTTGTTGAAAGCTTTGTTTTGAACTGTCAGGCTATTTATACACCATCCAAATACATGACAATTGACAAACAACTTGCATCATATTGTGGTTGTTGAAGCTTTTAGTTAAATATGCCAAGTAAATCTTCCAAATATGGTTTAAAAATACATGCTCTGGTAGATGCAAAGACATTTTACACCTCGAATTGAGAAATTTACCCTAGAAGGCAGCCACCAGGTCTTTATTCCTGCAGTAATGAAATATATGATGTTGTGAACAGACTTTCTGCACTTATTTCAAAAGGTAACCCAGATCTCACTTTTGACAGATGGTTCACTACTGGTGATACATCTGCTAAAAGAACAACAGTTGACCAGAATAGGAGCTATTTGCAAAAACAAAGCTGAGATTCCTTAAAAAATACTTCCAGTTCACAATAGAGAAATGTATAGTATGATCTTTGGATTTCAGAACGACATGACTGGCATCCTATATGGCAAAAGAAAACAAAGTATTGACACTGTCCACATTATACCTAATGAAAAGGTTGATAGTGAGATCATGGCTGTAATCCCAGCAGGGAAGTGAGACAGGAAAACATTATGAGTTTAAGGTCAGCCTGTTTTACATGGTAAGTTCAAGCTAGCCTGGACTCTGCCTCAAAACAAACAGACAAACAAACAAAAACATTTGATAGTGAATCCTCAACACAAAGCCAGAAATGGTTTTTACAACAAAACCAAAAGCAGAATAGATGTTGACAAGTTATGCAGCAGCTATGATGTCACTCAATACACAAAACTTTGGCCAACGATAGTGTTTTACTGCATCCTAAATATGTCAGGTGAACTAGTTTCAAAGTTGCAGAAAATAATAATAACAATCACAAAGTCTCATGGAGAAATTTTCTCAGAGGATTGAAAATAGAATTGATAAATAATCAATCATGGCAAAGGAAGAACAGTATGTATTGCCCAAAGAACTCCTCAGAAGAATTCTGGAGCAGATCTGGTGAACAGACAGGTGAAGCACCACAAGAACCTCCTAAGAAAACAAGAAGACCAGCAAGATGTCAAGTATGTCCTACTAAAGAAGATAGGAAGACAAAACAATGCTATTGGTGTAAGCAATACTTGTCTATGAAACATATGAAAATTGCTTTAGGTGTGATAATCAAAGTAAATATTTTTTGTTTGGTAGTTTTATTTGTATTTTCATTGTAGTTCACATAGAAATTTATTTCTGCTGTTATTTTTTTAGATTTAGT
>PVIC010035300.1:0-19116 GCA_004025085.1 Thryonomys swinderianus | reverse complement strand
TAACAAATGTTGCTGGAAAAACTGGGCTTTAGCCTGCCAAAAGCTAAAGCTAGACCTATCTCTTTCACCATGCACAAAACTAAACTCACAGTGGATACGAGACTTAAACATTAAAACAGAAACAATAAGCCTGCTGGAAAACAGGCTAGGTAAAACTCTTGGAGACATTGGCTTAGGCAGAGACTTTATGAATAAAACCACTATAGCACAAGAACTAGCAGAAAGAATCAAAAAATGGGATCTCATTCTACTGAAAAGCTTCTGCACAGCCAAAGAAGTCGCTGGCACTGCTAGAAGACAACCAACAACATGGGAAAAAATTTTTACTAGCTGTGTATCAGACAAAGGGCTATTATCGACAATATATAAAGAACTCAAACAGATCAGCCTCCCCAGGTTTAAAGACCCAATTCAAAAATGGGCATCTGAAATGAACAGACACTTCTCAGAGGCAGAAGTCAAAGCAGCCAAGAAACATATGAAGAAATGTTCAACATCGCTGGTCATTCTAGAGATGCAAATGAAAACAACACTGAGATTTCATCTCACTCCACAAAGAATGGCTGCGATCACAAATCAACCAACAATAAATGCTGGCGTGGCTGTGGGGAGAAAGGAGCCCTTCTCCACTGTTGGTGGGATTGCAGACTTTTGCAACCATTGTGGAGATCCGTGTGGAGATTTCTCAGAAAACTAGGACTAGGGGTCCCATTTGACCTGACTACCTTTGACCTGACTATCTCCCTGCTAGGAATATACCCAAAAGAATTTTAAAAATCACACTGGAAAGACAGATGTACACCCTTGTTCATAGCAGCTCAGTTCGTGATAGCTCAATCTTGGAAACTACCCAAATGTCCATCAACTGGAGAGTGGATAAAGAAGATGTGGTTTTCTTAAAAAATGGAGTATTACTCTGCCATAAAGAATGACGAGATCGATCCATTTAGGTGCAGATGGAGACATCTGGAGGATATACTACTAAGTGAAATCAATAGATCACAGATAGACAAATTCCGGATCTTCTCTTTGACATGAACACCTGTAGATGCAAATGAGCTCTAGAAAGTATGACAGCTTTTATAGAGTGGGAAATTTCCATGTGGGAATGTGATGAGGGGAAGGAATAAATATGATACAGAAAGAAAATAAAAGAGCATGTATAAAGGGGGTGAGGAGGTGTGGGTGGGCAGGGATATGGGTAAAAATGAGAATTAACTTGTGGCATATACTGGTACAAATTCCCCAATGTTATACATGATTTTGAGATGTATATAAATTGTACCAACAAAGAACTCAACTAAAAAAATTTTAAACCTATTTAAACCTCATGAAATTTTAAACCTATTGTTTTGTGAAAGACTCTTGTAGGATGAACAGATACACTACTGATGGGAAAAAATATTTACAAATTGCATATCAGACAAAGATTTAGTATCTCATATATATAAAGAACTCTCAGAATTAACCAAATAATTCACTTAAAAAAACATGAGATAAAAACAAGAAAAAAAAATGAGCAGATATTTCACTGAGGAGGATATAAAATGGTAAAAAAAAAACGAGAAATGTTTCAAATCATTAGTGATTAGAGAAGTGCAAACTGAAATCACAACAAAATACCACTCTACGTAGAGCAATTAAAATGCCCCAAGTAAATAATAGTGACAACATTTAAATGTCAGTGATACTGTACAGAAGCTGAATTCTTCATACGTTGCTGGTGGAAATGCAAAATGATACATCTACTCTGGAAAATAATTTATTTTGGATAAAACTAAACATGAATTACTACCTGATCTGGCAGTTGGACTCCTGGGCATTTATCACAGAGATGTAAAATTTCTGTTTGCATAAAAATATGTATATTGATATTCAGAAAAAACACTTCATAATAGCACAAACTGGAGACAATCCAAATGTACTTTAACCAATGAATGTTTAAATAAACTCTGATATGTTCATTTTGTGCACTACCACTCAGCAAAAATAAAAAGAAATGAACTGCTGACACACCCCAAAACTTGTATGGATCCCAAGGAAATTATACCAGATGATAAAACCAATTCAAAAATCATATCTATTCTGATTCCACTGTTAACGTTCTTAAAATGATTAAACAATGGAGAAGGAGAACTGATCAGTGGTTGGCAGAGATTAGAGTCGGCAACTGGGAGAGGAAGGTGAATGTGCTTCTAAAAGGAAAACTTTGTGAAGGATTTGTTCTAAATACTGACTGTGGTGGTGATTGCATGAATCTATCCATGTGATAAAATGGCACAGTACTCAATGCACACAAATTAACATATATAAAACTGGTGAAATCTGAGTCAGACAGGTGCATTTTATCAATGCCAGTTTCCTGACTATAATATTGAGCTATAGTCATGCAGAAATATCATTGAGTAAAACAGGGAAGAGGGTAGAAAACATCTTTATTTTATTCCTTATGACTGCATGTTGTAAGAAATACAGGTCTTTCTGGGTTTTTTTTGAGACAGGGTCTCGCTTTGAAGTTCAGGCTGGCCCTGAGCTCACTATGTAGCCCAGGCAAACCTCAAACTCAGCAATCCTGCCTCTGCCTCCCGAGTGCTGGTATTACAGGCATAAGCCACCAAGCCCAGCACTGTGGTATGTGGTATGTGGTATGATTGTTGGTGGGTGTGAGTCACCAAGCCCAGCACTGTATATGGTTACCAGGGATCAAACTCAATACTATGCGCTTACAAGGCAGGCACTGGAACCACTGAACTAAATCTCTGGCCAAAACAGGTTTTAGTAAGTTTAATAAAAATGCTTTCAAAAGATGAAAAAATTCTAATTAATGTAATTACAAAATGTTCATCCATAGAAATAAATGAACCCAACAAAATTAGTGGCATGTTAGACAAGTCCTGTTTAGATGACCCTTATATTTATGCAAATAGCAATACTTTTAAAAAAGAGAACTCTTCACATTTGTGTAGTCTATTTATACATGTGAATTCATTTTACATTTAAATAGGGTCTTTTAGTATGCATGTAATTATATATGTTTCATGAGGACATTTAAATTTTTATAATTGGCTCGTATTTTAAATTTATTTAAATTCATTATTTTATTCTAGAACATTAAAAATGATTCAAATTGTTATTAGTGTGAAATTCTTTGATTGATTTTTTTTTTTTTTTTGCAGTACCAGGAATCGAACTTTGGCCCTTCTGTGTCCAAGGTTGGTGCGGTACCACTTGAGCTAAATCCCCGGCCCTATTTATTTTTAACAAAATTTTTTTTGAGCCAGGCGTGGTGGCTCACTCCAGTAATCCCAGCACTCGGCAGGCAGAGGCAGGAGGATTGCTGAGTTCGAGGCTTGCCTGGGCTACATAGTGAGCTCAGGGCCAGCCTGAACTACAAAGTGAGACCCTGTCTCAAAAAACAAAAGAAAACAAAAAAATTTTTTTGAGATAGGGTCTTACTTTGTAGATCAGGCTGGCCCTGTGCTCACTATATAGCCCAGGCAAGCCTCAAACTCACAGCAATCCTCCTGTCTCTGCCTTCTGAGAGCTGGGATTACAGGCATGAGCCACCAAGCCCAGCATTGTGGTGTGTGGTACTGAATACTGGTGGGCCTGAGTCAGTATGCCTGGCATTGTTGTATGTGGTTACTGGGGATCGAACTAGTGACATTGTGCTTACAAGGCAGGCATGGGAACCACTGAGCTAAATTCCCAGCCCAATTTGATTTATTTAAGAATGAGTTCTGCATTGTTCAGGTATTTAGTATGGCACTCTTAAAATAATGTCAGAAGAGTTGAATAGTTGAATTGCATTATTTTGGTTGTAATTGGTGCCTGCAGTTCCTGGGTTCACTTTAGGAAACATAGGTTCAGGCTTGAAATCAACTTCTACAATAGTTGCTGCTACGGACTGAATTGTGTCCCCCCTCAGACTCTTCTGCTGAAGTACTGATATCCAATGTGACTTTGTTTGGAAATAATTAATTGGAGAGAATGAAGGTCAAATGAAGTAAAAAAGGTTAGGTCCTATGTGATAGGACTCGTGGCATCATCTCTCTCCCACTAAGCCTATCAGTCTCCTCATGCATGGAGCAAGGAAGGGCTTTGTGAGCGTATGGTGAAAAGATAGCCCTCTGCACACCAGGAAGACCTTCGCCAAAATCCAACGAAGCTGCCACACTGATCTTGAACTTCTAGCCTCCAGGACTGTGAGAGTGTTTTTGAAGCCACCCAGCTTCAAAATGGTATTATGTTACAGTATTCCAAGGAGACTAATAGAGTTTTCAAATTTCAACTGGGTGGTTGTGTTCACCAATAGGAAAGCTCGCTCAGAAGTACAGTCTATTTGTTTTCTCCAGTATCTAGAAGGCTGGCCCCTAACAGACACCTTGAGAAAGGATACTCTAAGAATGGCCATCAGTGTGAGTCCGCACGTGGGTTAGGAGTCCAGGTCATTCTCCAAGGTCAGTGTCCAGAGTGGTGGTCCCCCTTTTCTGTTTGCACCTCTAGATGGATGACAGAAGATTACACAGTCCTTCTTTGTTAGATGTAGTCACAGGGTCAAATTACAGTAACAGAGTCAGTTGAGGGGAAACAAAGAGAATGTTTGATTGATTTCTAAACCATTCACAGCTGAGAGTAAATGTGAGCTGAGAGTAAATCTGTAAACCTCCCGGAGGTTTTAAAGGTGAGGACAAGATCAATATCTCTTGGAACAGTGCTTCTCAATTTAATGTACACACATGTCGTGTGGGAATTCTCACTCACGAGGCATGAAGAGAAAGCTAAGGTTATTTATTTCTAACAATGCTCATACTGAGGTATGTGTGTGGGGTCCAAAGATCAGACTTTGAGAAGGCCCTAGATTTAGACCAGGATGCTGCCAATCCTGCTTATTCCAAACTCCAGGTCCCCTGGAGCTGTGGAATTCATGAATCTTTGTTCTCGAGGTGGCACTCACCAAAAGACTCCTTAACTGGTATGGCAGATGGGGCTCAACTGTGGATTTACAAATTTACTCTCAACTCAAATTCACTGTCTTTGCCACCTATCCCAGTTGGCATAAACTTATTCTCCTGCAGTGTTGCCACAGCATTTCAGAGTGCGAGGCATGTAACATAAAAAATAGCCAACCTTTTTTTTTTTTTTTTCTGGAGAAAGGGTCTCACTTTGTAGTTCAGGCTGGTCCTGAGCTCACTATGTAGCCCAGGCAAGCCTTAAACTCAGCAATCCTCCTGCCTCTGCCTCCCAAATGCTGGGATTACAGGTGTGAGCCACCACACCTGGCATTATGGTATATGGTACTGACTGTTGGTGAGTGTGAGTCATCACGCCCAGTACTGTTGTATGTGGCTACTGGGGATTGAACTCAGGACCTTGCGCTTGCTGGCAGGTGCTGGAACCACTGAGCTAAATCTCTGGCCCAGAAATAGCCAACTTTTTTATCTTTATTACATTGCCCTGTGCTCTGTCCTAACCACATCTGATGGGTTTTGTGAAACACCCAGGGATGTTAATAGATGACATTATTCATGATAGTGTATCTAAGAATAGAAGCATGTACCCATAAGTGAAATAAATAGGTCACAGATGTGTAAATATTTAATCTTTTCTTTGGTATGAGAAACTGAGGTTGTAAATGTGTTCTAGAATGCATGATTGATATTGTGAAATAGTAAATATTCAAAGGGAAATGGGGTTTAGGGGTAAATAATGAGGAAAGAAAAAAATTGAAAAAAAAAAGAAACAAAGCTTGTGTATATAGGGGCAGGGGGAGGTAGGGTGCGTAGGGGAAGGGGAAAAATGAGAATTAAGTTGTGTTACGTACTGGTACAAATTCTCAATGTGGAGTATAGTTGTGATGTATATATATACAATGTATCAATAAAAAAAAGAATAGAAGTATGCTGGAGGAGGTGTCAGGTCAACATGGCCATGGGGAATGTTTCATTTATGAAAAGTTCACATGCCTAGAGCACCATATTTCTCTTTCCACAGAAATGTCCTGTAGCTTCTGGCCTGAGCATGCTGCAGCCCCATCACCTGCTTCCCAAAGGCAGGATCCCTAGAAAGAGCTTAAAGTGCTGTCAGAATTGCTCTTGGTGCCAGGCATGGCAGCTCACTCCTGTAATTCCAGCACTCAGGAGGCAGAGACAGGAGGATTGCTGAGTTCGAGGCTTTCCAGGGCTATACAGTGAGCTCAGGACCAGCCTGAGCTACAAAGAGAGACCCTGTCTCAAAAAAAAAAAGTGCTCTCAATAATTAAGAGAAGGAAATTCTGACTAAAACTAGGAAGTCCTGAGGGACAGAGTGGCAGCATTTGTGATTTATAGATATGAATTCATCCTGCACACATCTGAGCAAGAAATACTTAACACATGCATTATCACTTGGCTGCAGGGTATGTGTGCACCCCTACATGTGTTAACAATCCACAAGTTCCCTGTGACTCAAGGAAAATTCCAGTAAGGTGGACAATATAATGATTACATGGCTGGGCTTCAGGCCTTCAAGGTTTAGCTATAGCCTTCACTTGTCTCTCAGACCTTGGTGATGTATATAAATTCTCTAAGCCTGTTTGTCGAGATAAGCAGGCAAGCAAACAACAAATAGTAACATCCAACTTCATAGGATGTCAAGGAGATGAAAAACAGCTGGCAAAGCTGGGTTCAGTCTTGGCATATGACTTTAGAGCTCATGAAATGTTTGTTCTTGAAATACCAGAATATTTTTTCTCACCTAGGACTTGATGTTATACCTGGTACTGGTCTAGTACCATTTATGCAATTTTACCCTCACTAAGTTCCCTGGAGAGTTAGAGACATTGCTTTACTAGACCTCATGTCACTGTGGCTCACTGTCTTACATATGACTATGGACTTATTAGCTGAGAATCTGTTCCTTCCTCTTCTATCACTACCATCCCTTGTCTCTAGTTTACCAACTTTGTTCTTTCCCTTGCTCTCCTTCAATTCAGATCTGGTTCCAAATGCTCAGATTACTAAATGCTCATATAGTTCCATTCCCATGTTTTAATTCCCCATAACCACTTTAGGCCCTGTTATTGAAGTCAGATTTCTCAGCTCAGGCCAAACCTATACATTTGATGGGTCTCTAAGGTTTTTAGTTGGATCCTATAGTATACAGTGATACCTTGGTTTATGAATGATTTTGTTTGTCAATAATTTGGTTTGCAAAGAGAAGCATTTGGAAAATTTTTGTCTTTATTTGCAAACTCTGCATTGGGTGACAAACATGACCAAAGCTTTCTTTTAGACAAAACAGGAACATGGTCATCTTTCCCAAAATCATAGAACAAATTAAGTTTGTCAACTGAATTACCACTGTACTTTACTTGCCAATGGCCAGAAAGAGAAAAAAAATTGGATTATATTTTCCTAATTGAGTTATGGGTAGACAACCCCTACTAACATCTATTTCTTGTTCTACTATGGTTACCTAACCCTTCAATTTCCTTAAAATGTCTCAGTTTACTCTGTCTTATTAAGGAAGTTAAAGGAATTGTCTTCCTTCTTCAAAAGTGTCCTGAGTTGGAAGATACATTGTAACATCACCTTATGCCTTGGGATTGGTACATACTTAAGCCTATTTTCAAACATAGAAGAGATGAGGGGTTATTAGGCAAAAGTTTCTTGATGACACTACAATTATAATACTGAGGGCCGGTGATTTAGCTCAAGTGGTACTGTGTACAAAGGCCTGAGTTCGATCCAAGGTACCATTTAAAAAAAAAAAGAATAGTAGCCGGGCATGGTGGTTCACACCCATAATCCCAGTACTCGGGAGGCAGGGGCAGGAGGACTGCTGAGTTTGAGGCTTGCCTGGGCTACATAGTGAGCTCAGGGCCAGCCTGAACTACAAAGTGAGACCCTGTCCCCCCCCAAAAAAACAAAACAAAACAACAACAACAAAAAGAATTGTGAGAACAAAGTCAGATCGAAGCCTCACATTTAAAAAATTGATGTTTCAAAGGTTTTTTTCTTCTTTTTTCTGTAGTGCAAACTGGGATGTGTTTTTTATCATAGCAAGCAGATTTTTAGAAAACTGGAAAGAAACCTGCTGCATAATTTACATTTTATGTGGTCAATCCTCGTTCAGTGAAATAAATATAAGCAACCCCAAAATACTCTAGGGAAATACATACACACACATCACACCTTTCTGATGACTTTGTAGCCTTCTCCTCTTCTTTTTCTCACCTCACTTGTGAGACCGGGTAGAATGTGAATAAGAAATCTAATAATACTCTGAACTAGAAAGAGCTGGCACAGCTTCTCATCCTCAAACTGCGCCGCCTTGCTAAGATGCAACATAAGGAAAGCACTCAGGAGCGGGTAGGGAAACTTAGCTTTGTACACATCAGCCGTCTCTACCTGAACAGAGGAGACATGAGCTGGTGTAAGTGCCACAGACTATCAAGCCATTAGAGCGACATGGAACCACACTGAATGGGAGGCGACAATGCACATATGTAGCTGACAAAGATGGTACTGCCTATGCAACAATCCTTCACCTCAACAGCTGCTGCTGCAGTGGAAATTCAGTACTCCCAAGACAGGCCATTTACTAGGCTTACATTTTCTCACTTGCTCTGGAAAAGAGCATAGAATCTTGTCATTACTTATTATACATATCATCTGTTAAGCAGCTCTCTCCCTTTTATACTCTATAAAAAGGTCATGGGGCCAAGCATGGTGGCTCATGCCTATAATCCCAGCACTCGGGAGGCAGAGGCAGGAGGATTGCTGAGTTCGAGGCTTGCCTGGGCTACATAGTGAGCTCAGGACCAGCCTGAACTACAAAGCAAGACCCTGTCTCAAAAAAAAAAGGAAAAAAAAAAGGTCATGGGGGTGGTAATGGAGGCAATGCAAAATGCTGCCACCTGGTAGTATAATGTTAAAAAGGAAAGGATGACAATCTAAGAGGGTTAAATGGACAAAGAAACAATGAGCAGTTAACACTTTTCCTCATTAGTTGTCTTAGAGTGGCTGAGTCAGATACTATAAGAAGTAATGAAGAAAAAGTTGCATCTTATTCTTTCATTAAAGTACCATCAAACTTCAAGATTAAAGAAGTCTCTCAGACATAACATATTCTAATTTGCACTTAGTTACTCTGAATGACAGTGATTTATAATCAGCCCCAGGTTGTCACTGATGTTCTACCTGCTCACATATTTGCACATTTAGGTGTATGAGTCCAAAAACATTAAAATGAGGGGCCAGGGATTTAGCTTGGTGATTTGGGCACCTGCCTTGCAAGTGCAAGGTCTTGAGTTGGTTCTTCCATAACCACATACCACAATATCAGGCGTGGTGACTCACACCCACCAGCAATAAGTACCACATACCACAGTGCCGGGTGTGGTGACTCAGGTCTATTATCTCAGAACTCAGGAGGCAGAGGCAGAAGGATTGCTGTGAGTTTGAGGCTTGCCTGGGCTACATAGTGAGCTCAGGGCCAACCTGAACTACAAAGTGAGACCCTGCCTCAAAAAAAGAAAAAAAAACATTAAAATGAAATCCACTCTAATGTTACAGTAGAATGACATGTCATTTATTCATATAACTGACAGGCAGTACTCAAAATTCATTTAAATAAGCAACTGATTACACAAACATCTAATAATACTAAAATTGATATTCCGAAAGTATAAAATACCATGGGTATGAAATGCCATGGTAAATACTATTCAACAGACCACAATCATAATTCCAAACTAAATCACATTTTTTAAATGATTTTTAGCAATTTTGGAATGATTTGACTTTTCTTCTAAGCAACTCACTTCTTTCACTGATACAGTCATTATTTTCAAGAAACACTGCAGACTGACATAGCTTATGTTTCTCTCTTACAGTACACTTTCTTGCAAGTTGTTTTTAAATATTGCCCCTTGACACGGAAAACAAATCAGCCAGCACGCAGTTCCCCAAGCAAAGATGCTGGGGCCGTAGAGTGCTACAATAGAATTTTGAGTTCAGCAAGAGGCAGGCAGTGAAATATCTTCTGCAGCTTTTGAAATACACTCACTTTTTTCTAAGGCTCTAAGCATAGATATATTTAGACATCCAAGCCAGTGAAATTATGGGAATAAAGTAATTTGATATCCAGATGACAATGACACAGCTGCAACTGGGATTAAGTTACAATATAATTCTGCAGTACTTCACATGAGACAGCTCCTACCTAGATACTTCTGTAAGCTTCATTACATGTTTTGTGAAGCGCAGCTATGTTTGCGGGAAGAGTTTGGCTTATCATGTGTCTGTCTGTATTAATTTAAAGTCTTACACTTTATCAGAATGAAGTCCAAGCATGAATCTGGCTTGAAAAGCTAGCAGCAGGAGTTATGAAACATATCAATAAATGAAAAGGCTTTCACAGAACAGGATTTAGCTAAACTTCCTACATACAAAATACAGCTAGAGAAATACAAGTCTTTAATGTTGAGTATGTGTGAGGGGAAAGAAATCTAAAAAAATAGAAAATTCTCTCCATACCTGGTGTCAAGGCAAGATGTAACACTGCATAATGCCACAATGTGAGCTGTCACTAGAGGACAGATACTCCAGAAGAAGTGGCATCTGGGGATCTCAGGATCATGACAAAGAGATGAAAAACACTGTACCGAAAGGCATGCATATGAACACTGTGTACATTCAGTGTACGAGCTGTGACCTAAGCAGAAGTCTAACATGACAATGAGGCAGTGTTCCAGGGAATCCATTCAAACCAGCGTGGGCAACTACATGTTGATCAAACCTTCCGAGGCAGCAAAATGTGGGCAAAGAGCCATGTCTGGGTTTTGCAGCTGTTTTATGATCCTCTTGCGGAATTTCTCTCGCACACGATTAAATTCCATTATGTCCATGGGGTCTTCTTCAATCCAAAATTTGTGAAATTCATGCATCAAATAACCTGTTGGAGACAAGACAATAAAAATGCAGAAGGAAAAGTCCGTAATTCTATTTAAAATCACCCTGAATTATATCAAAACAACAGAAACCATGGAGCTCAAGGAGATATCAAAATTGAGCAAAAGTAACTGTTTAAAATTATTTTTTAAGGTCATTGGAATAGATTCTACCAATGTGCAAGAGTTCTGCCAGTTGGTCCTGAAATTATTCTTAATTCCAAAAAGCAGAAAGACAAATCAATTTAACCACCTCTTGAATATGAATCATTTTGGGAACACATTCCAAAAGGCCAACAGTGACTACTTTACCACTCCCCTCCCAATTAAATTAACATAATGGTCTGGTTTTTAAAAATTACTCAGCTCCGCCTTTTTCTCTTGATATGTGATTTAACTGAAGTTTTAAATTACCCTGACAAATCATACAGATGTATTATGATAATCTATTATGAGACAATAAGAATATAAATCAACTCTGAGCACCAGACTGGTCATTAAGGTACATAAAATTAAGACTTCCTGCTCTGAAGCATAATGTCATATTCAAGTGCTTTTGTGTTACTAAATTTTATCCATAAATGACATGAAATGGGAACATTTGGTCCCAGGTGTGGTGTCTCATGTCTGCAGTCCCAGCACTCGCCTGTAACTCCAGCACTCGGGAGGCAGAGGCAGGAGGATTGCGGAGCTTGAGGCTTGTCTGGGCTATATAGTGTGCTCAGGGCCAGCCAGAACTACAAAGCGAGACCCTGTCTCTCTCTCTCTCTCTCTCTCTCTCTCTCTCTCTCTCTCTCTCTCTCTCTCTCTCTCTATCTCTCTCTCACACACACACACACAAAGGGAACACTTGGGGAAAACAGTTCAGCATTTGATACAAGTATCTTTTCATGTATTCTGTAACCCTCTCCCTCCAAAAGATTTTGCTTGTTTATTCACCATATTTAAAATTGAAACGTGGGGCTGGAGGTTTAGCTCAGTGGTTCCTGCCTCGCAAGCTTAAGGTCCCAAATTCAATCCTTAGTCTAAAAATAAATAAATAAAATTGAAATGTGAACACTTCTTTAAAAGCTACTAGGAGCTGTGTATCCTGAACCCTTTGCAAACTCATGTGTCTCTCTATATTAGAAAAAAGTACTTAAAGAAATAAAGCTAATTAACAGAGAGGGGAAGAGGGGATGGGTGGAGAGAAAGAGAGAGGTAAAATAAAGAGAAGATAGGGTCTGGGAATTTAGCTCAGTGTTTCTGGTGTCTGCCTTGTGAGCACAAGGTCTCTAGTTCAACCCCAGTAACCACATACCACAGTGCCGGGCATGGTGGCTCACACCTGAAATCCCAGCACGTGGGAGGCAGAGGCAGGAGGATTGCTGAGTTCGATGCTTGCCTGGGCTACATAGTGAGAGCTCAGAGCTAGCCTGAACTACAAAGCGAGACCTTGTTTCAAAGAAAAAGAAAAAAGGGATAGAGAGAGAGAGACAGACAGACAGACAGACAGAGAGATACAGAGAGACAGAAAGAGACAGAGAGAATAAAAGAAAATAGACATTATATAATTTATCTAAACTTTAGCTATAGACATAGACTAGGAGGAGCCAGGGCCCTGGAGCCAAAAGCTTGGTTTGAATCTCAGCTCTGCCTCCTCCATACATAAATAGAAATGGGGGGGAGTGAGCAGCAGGGAGTGATGGGGGCACAGGAAGAGAATGTGGAACATACACAATTAGAATTAGCTAGCAAGGCATGAGAATACCCTCCACATAGTTTTGTAAACAGATTTTTTAAAAAGCTTTCTTCAAACCTCCCTAAAACACAGAATTAGGGTTGACCTCTGTCTAACACGTATCACCAGTTGGTGACCCACTTGCATCTTCTATACTCTTTAAGTACTTGGCCTTTCGACACCTATATGAGAAAGAGGAATGTCCATCTCATAGTAGTTTGGGGTTGACTGTCCCATTTATTTCAGGTCTAGTCTGTCTCTGAGCCCTCTACATATAGTAACTGATGTTTACTGCTCTTCAGAGTTCTGAGGCACACACATATCACTGTCACCCAGCTGGCCCCTGGCCTACAGGAGCAAGTGCTGAAGCCCAGACAAGCCCACACAGCCAGGCAACAGCATCCCAGGAACCATATCACTGCCTCTGTTGACCTGATGTTTGGATTTCCACAGGCGTACAAGCTTGAATGCCTCTGGTGATGACACTGAAAGTTTCATGGATGGAAAGCCTGAATCTAAAACTTCTGATTCTTCCTCATGCTGAGCCCAGAACTGTTGCAGTGAAATTCATGGAATAAATCCAGTCCTTCTCCACCTCAGGTACCTAACGTTCAGTGCTCATCTCCTCTCTGGGTTAGGCTTTCCTACTGCTCCTCATCACGTCCCACATGCCATGTTGGATCTGTTTATCATCCTGTTTTTTTTTTTTTTTTTTGAGACAGGGTCTCAAAAAAGTTCAGCCTGGCCCTGAGCTCGCTATGTAACACAGGCAAGGCTCGAACTCAGCAATCCTCCTGTCTCTGCCTCCCGAGTGCTGGGATTACAGGCATGAGCCACCACGCCTGGCACTGTGGTATGTGACATTGATGGCTGGTGGGCGTGAGTCTCCATGCCCAGCATTGTATGTGGTTTCCAGGGATCGAACTCAGGACCTTGGGCTTGTGAAGCAGATGCCAGAACCACTGAGCTAAATCTCCAGTCCAATCATCCTGTTGTTTTAACAAACACCAACAGAACTTATTTCCTCCAAGCTCAGTGTCTTATTCAACCAAAAGTATTCCATTATCTGTCCATTTCTGGACAGATAGAGAAATCTGAAAATATCCCAGGAATAGTCTGGAGATCCTACCATTCAATAAGATGAAGGTTGTAGCACTGCAGTTTGAGAACATTTAGTCTAGAAGATGCCATCTCTCTAGGTTCTGTGGTTTCCTTCTAGATATTACAAACTGTATGGTTCTAAAAGAAGTCTGTGATAAAGTCTAATTTCTTAGTAAATAATATACACACCTAAGTTTCCTCGTTGGTCTTTGAACTCAAATATATGCACCTAGGTTATTGTGTATGGATAGCCAGATTTCTGATATTATGAGTCAAAGTCATTCATGATGAATCTCATGAATGAAAAAACATCTTCACTCCTAGATGACCTTAAGTGGGCACTGTGAAAAAAATCACCCTGTAAAATTTTTATTTCTAATTATCCTAGATATATCCTAGATATAATCCTAGATATAATTAGATTATATCTAATATATCTAATATCTAATTATAAAAAATATTAATTATTTTATTTCTAATAGAGGTTACACTGTGATAATTTGATGTAGATATATAATGTGGAATGATGAACTCAGGATATATATCTCTTTTTTTAAACATTTAAACATTTTCATCATCTTTTAGTGAGGAATTAAATTTTTCTGCAATGTACATAAAATGTTTATTTTCCTGCAATGTGCAGGTATGCTGGAAACTTACTCTAAAGATGATATATTATCACACATTATTATTCTATAAAAATGTAGCTCTATTTTGTTACCCTATTTTCCATTTTACATACAGTAACAGAAAAACATTTGGAAGGTTTAAAAAAATGGCCAGGGTGTTGGGTGTGGTGGCTCACACCTGTAATCCCAGCACTCGGGAGGCAGAGACAGGAAGATTGCTGAGTTTGAGGCTTGCCTGGGCTACATAGTGAGCTCAGGGCCAGCCTGAACTACAAAGCGAGACCCTGTCTCAAAAAAAAAAAAAAATTGGCCAGGGTAACGGTAGAGGTGGCAGTTGTTCATAATCTGATACATTCTCATAATACTCCCTCTTACAGATACATATTCAATCTGAAAGCTTAGAGACAGCCCCTAGCACTCATTCTATCCCTTTGGGAAAATAGAGACCATGTCACATGGCCATAATAAAAATGTGGAAATGGTGCTCTAGCTTCCAAGGTATAAAATACAATTATAAAACTCCACTCTGTAATATTACAAAGTGTTCAAAGGCTCATTTGGCTAATTGGTCAGATGATCCATCTGTCAATTAACAGATATGTAACAGACATAGCACTGAAGATGAAGAAAAAGGTGGTGTTTCTGTGTTCCCTAATTCTCAGTCTCTAGGAAAGATGGAGGCAGATATACAATTTCAGCTGATGACTGTGAGCTAAGGAAGCTGACAAAGAGGTGTGGAAAGAAGAGGGAGAAAACAGAGGCCAAGCTATTTCTTACAGTCTCTCATTTAATTCTCACATTTGTGAGATGGAGTGCAGATCCTGTTTCTCCATTTTACAGCGAAGACTCTGGGCTCAGACATGATACTGTACTTGCATGGGACAGTTACAAAATTACACCTGGAAGCCAGGACCTGAAATCCACTGGCTGTCCACCACTGCCAACAGGCTGCTTTGCCTAGTGGATCCTATTCTTCTGGTTCCCATTCCTTCTGAGTTCTTTTTTTTTTTTAATATCCAAGAAAAAGAAATTCTTTTTCTTCTTTTGGCCATTGTACTTTCCCTTGCTCTCTACATCTAAATTCACTCCATTTCAGTGAGAGTCTGTGTTCAGTGGAGCTTTAGATTGAATGCAATTTTTTGTAACATTTTCTTGGCAGTACAATTTTCACTGAATAACACCATAAAGCCAGAATGATAGAGCTATTATATTCTTATATTCCTCCACCTAAATAAAATACTGGTTTTGAATACGAATTTGGCTTTCCTCTCTGAGCCTGCATCATATTTATTGCTGCTTGAATGTGTCTTGGTTTTGCTTCACTGCATCTGGTTAGTAAAGAGCAGAGACTTGTGCATAGACATAAGTAATAGCAAGAATACAGCATAGGAGGCATGCAGAATGGGTCATGTCTAGTAGAGAAGTGATGAATCTAGGGTAGAGTTGGCTTCCTCCAAAGGCTTCCAAGTCCCTCTGCCTGTAACTCAATCCATAGGAGATTGTTGCTGTTTTCAAAATCTGAAGAGGGCCCTGGGAAATAAGTAATACATTGCATGCTTACTCATTTGGGCCAGGATTCTCTTGGAAGCATACCAATCTAGGCCAAGGCTAAAATCTTCCAGATCAATTAGATTCCCTTTTTCACTGCAAAGAACATCATCCAACATTTTAGCTTCTAATCCATTTCTACCCACGCATGCATCCATCTATTCATCAATCATCCATCCATCCATCCATCCAGAAAAGCCTCACAGAGCACCTACCACTTGTTAAGCTCTGCACTGAGGATATAGCAAAACCAAAACAGACATTGCTATACTTACATGGAATTTCTCTATGGTTTTAGCTTTATTTCCTAGGTGGCAACCCTCACTTCACTGTGTGGCTCTGACATTTTCTCCAGTGTTGTTGAATTCCAAATCTACAGATTGAGCCCTTTAATTCTCCGGAGCTCCAATGCCTTACATTACAATGTCTATTCTGTGGGTCCATATGGGTTTACCAAAAAGAATTTACCTTCAATTTGCCTATAATTACACCCTCCATTTGCTTTCCCCTGTCCCACCTAGTTCCATTTGAGCATTTTCTTGCTATTTCACAATACCTATCATATATTCTGGACCTCATTTACACCTTCAGTATCTTACAGTAGAGAAATGATATGGTATTTACACATCTATGTCCTATCTCACTTATGAGTATGGTGTATCCAGTTAGCTATAAATGTCTCTAAGTTGTCATTCTTTATGGCTTAGTAAAAGAAGGGGAAAGAAAAAATTTGATGGTAAAAAGGAAAAAATGGAAACAAAGCTTATGTATGTGGGATGTGGGGGATTGAAGTGAGAATAGGGAAATGGGAAAAAATAAGAATCAAGATATATGGGGCCGGAGGATTAGCTCAGTGGTTCCAGCGCCTGCCTCACAAGTGCAAGATCCTGAGTTCGATCCCCAGTAACCACATACAATGCTGGGCGTGGAGACTCACGCCAACCAACAATCAATACCACATACCACAGTGCCAGGCGTGGGGGCTCACGCCTGTAATCCCAGCACTCGGGAGGCAGAAGCAGGAGGATTGCTGAGTTCGAGGCTTCCCTGGACTACATAGTGAGCTCAGAGCCAGCCTGAACTACAAAGCAAGACCCTGTCTCAAAAAAAAAAAAAAGATATATGATGTACAGGTACAAATTCCCAATGAGAAATGTGATTATAATGGATTCCTAAAATATGCTAATAAACTTAATTTCTTATTAAAAAAGAGTAAATAAGATTACCTACAGATCCTTAAACTAATACAAACTAATATTAAAAAACCCCTCCTTCTCCCTTAAAACTGTTTCCATGATTTCTCTAAAGAATACGGAAAACAGAGTAGGTGCAGTACCACTTGAGCTAAATCTCACACTGAGATTTCATCTCGCTCCACAAAGAATAGCTGCTATCACAAAAGCAACCAACAATAAATGCTGGCGTGGCTGTGGGAAGAAAGGAACCCTTCTCCACGTTGGTGGGATTGTAGACTTGTGCAACCATTGTGGAGATCCGTGTGGAGATTTCTCAGAAAACTAGGACTAGGGGTCCCATTTGACCCTGCTATCCCCCTGCTAGGAATATACCCAAAGGAATTTTAAAAATCACATTGGAAAGACAGATGTACACCCTTGTTCATAGCAGCTCACTTCGTGATAACTCAATCTGGGAAACAACCCAAATGCCCATCAATTGGAGACTGGATAATGAAGATGTGTTTTTTTTTTAATAAAATGGAGTATTATTCTGCCATAAAGAATGACAAGATTGATCCATTTATGTGCAAATGGAGACACCTGGAGGATATACTAATAAGTGAAATAAATAGATCACAGATAGGCAAATCCAGGATCTTCTCTTTGACACGAACACCTGTAGATGCAAATGAGCTCTAGAAAGTATGACAGCTTTTATAGAGCAGGAAATTTCCATAGGAAATTTGGTATGGGAATGTAATGAGGAGAAGGAATAAATATGATTCAGAAAGAAAATAAAAGAGTATGTATAAAGGGGGTGGGTGGGTAGGGATATGGGTAAAAATGAGAATTAACTTGTGTCATATACTGGTACAAATTCCCCAATGTTATATGTGATTGTGAGATGTATATAAATTGTACCAATAAAGAATTCAATTATAAAAAAGAATACGGAAAACACAGAATATAGTAAATGAAAGAAGCAAGGGAACATAGCATGATGTCTGATTTAGCAGCAAGTTCATAGTCTCTAATGAGGTGTGCAAGGCTCTTCAGGTCCTGGCCCAGTCCCAGTTTTACGTTTCCAGATCATCTCTAGTCACACCCTTCTCACACCGTCAGCCCTATTCCTTGGCTCCACTTCTCTCTCTTGCATTAGTCTTTGCTCTTGTCACTTCCTCTGGCCAGAGCCCTTAGCTACCATTGCTTTATTTCCCACCATTCGTCCTTCAGGTTTCATGAAAATGGCATCTGCTTTGAGAAACTTTTCCTGATTTCCACATTGGGTAAACTATGACAACCCTAGGCCTTTGCTAATTTTAAAAACAATACTTTACTTCCTCAATACATAATTCTTTCTACTATGTATTAATTATTCATCCAGACAGCTGTCTGCTTTATTACAAAGCCCGACCTAAAGTAAAACCTTAATATTTGTTGGACATGTCAGAATTGTTATAGGAGTAAATATAATCATCCAATTGTCAAGAGCTGCAGTAATATTATGCAAGGAGCTTGTATTTTATTAAGTCATGAAGTATATGTATCTTTAAATTTTCTTATCTAAATTATATATGTACACTGTTCAGAGTGAAATAGTTTAACAAGTACTATTGCAAAAACAAAATGAAAAGTTGCAAGCTACCTTGCTCTAGATCCTACATTTCAAGTGATTATGTTGACTCTTTTTTTTAAATTGAATTCTTTATTGGTACAATTTA
This sequence comes from Thryonomys swinderianus, assembly GCA_004025085.1. Lineage (NCBI taxonomy): Eukaryota > Metazoa > Chordata > Mammalia > Rodentia > Thryonomyidae > Thryonomys > Thryonomys swinderianus. The sequence continues at coordinate 286 of PVIC010035300.1, read as the reverse complement.
TATACATCTCAAAATCACATATAACATTGGGAAATTTGTACCAGTATATGCCACAAGTTAATTCTCATTTTTACCCATATCCCTACACACTCCCCCTCCTCCCCCCTTTATACATGCTCTTTTATTTTCTTTCTGTAACATATTTATTCCTTCCCCTCATCACATTCCCACACCAAGTTTCCTATAGAAATATTCCACTCTATAAAAGCTGTCCTACTTTCTAGAACTCATTTGCATCTACAGGTGTTCATGCCAAAGAGAAGATCCGGGAATTGTCTATCTGTGA
>PVIC010035299.1:0-19139 GCA_004025085.1 Thryonomys swinderianus | reverse complement strand
GTCTCTGCCTCCCGAGTGCTGGGATTACAGGCGTGAGCTACCACGCCCAGCATTATATGTGGTAACCGGGGATTGAACTCAGGTCCTCACGCTTGCAAGGCAGGCGCCGGAACCACTGAGCTAACCCTCCGGCCCGGGAAGTGATTCTTAAGAACTGTGCTGTTTGCTCTTTCAGGGCCCTGCGGCACCGAGCCGATGCGTCCTGCCTTTGGAAACTGGTAGGGGACGCGTGCACCAGTCTCTATGCGGTTTCCCCGTCCAAAGTGAATATTAATGTTTTGGGTGTCCTTCTAGATCAGAAAGAAGGGAAACAAGTATTAAACAAAAATGAGCTGCTCCATCTTGGAGGAAGGTAATTTACACAGATTACTGGTTAATCACATTCAAATTAGCACATTATAACAAAACGCAACAGTCACTTTTCTTTTTCCTCAGGTGTTACAGTCGTGCGTTAAAACTCATGCCTACTTCCAATACATGGTGTGATCTTGGAATTAATTATTATCGCCAAGCACAGCATTTGTCAGAAACAGGCAGCACTACAACTGATCTTAAAGAGCTGCTGGAGAAATCTTTGCATGTATGATTTTGAAAAAATTTTTATAAACTTTTTAAAAAACAAACCTAAGTGTTTTTTGGGAAAAATTTTAAAAATAAATTCTATAGTGTTCCCCTATAAACTCTTGTTTAATTGTTGTAAATGCCAATATTCCAAGAAAAAAATTAATCTCATTTAATTTTCTTTCAGTGTCTGAAAAAGGCGGTGAGATTGGACAGTAGCAATCACTTATACTGGAATGCTCTCGGTGTGGTTGCCTGTTACAGTGGTGAGTTCTGAGTGATCCTTACCTGAGTATTTTTAGGAGATCATGGTTTTCAGGTAATACAGTACAATCACTTCAAATTCTATACATTGCAGGTGTTGGGAATTATGCCCTTGCTCAGCACTGTTTCATCAAATCAATCCAGTCAGAACAAATTGTGAGTGCCCCTGTGTTGGTGTACAAGGAAGAACTTCAGCATTCAGTGTAATAGATTTTCTGAGTCTCCCAAGTAGTTGAAGGCCTAATTAAAAAAAAAAAAATGTGTTATTTTCTAGAATGCTGTTGCATGGACCAACTTGGGAGTGTTATACCTTGCAAATGAAAATATTGAGGTAAACATATTGTCAGTTCTGTCTTGTTAAACATAAGGAGCAATTTCTATACATGATCGCTTTGTAATAGGTCAACTTTTTGTGGACAAAGCCTTTGGTTATTGTTAGCTACCTGGCATGCTATCAGATATGCTAGTTAATGGATTATATTTGATTCATTATGTTGCATAATGAGTATGTAAGATATATTCTTCCTTAAGGCAGTCAGGAAACTTCTGGTTTTTTTGTTTGTTTGTTTTTTTGAGACAGGGTTTTGCTTTTTAGTTCAGGCTGGCCCTGAGCTCACTGTGTAGACCAGGCAAGCCTTGAACTCAGCAATCCTCTGCCTCTGCCTCCAGACTGCTGGGATTACAGGCATCAGCCATCATGCCCAGCATTGTGGTATGGGGTACTGATTGCTGGTGGGCGTGAGTCACCATCCCCGCCAGGTATTGTGGTATGTAGTTATCTGGTATCAAACTCAGGACCTTTTGCTTGGTAGGCAGGCACTGGAACCACTGAGCTAAATTTCCTGCTTAAAACTTCTGGTTTTATACATCTGTGGTTTTTAGAGATTACACAATAATTATATTGTGAATTATTTCGATATTTTTTCATATGTAAGAGAAGTTCTTTGCGTGTGTTGGGGATGGGGTGGTGGCGGTAAGGGAGACGATTATTCTTTATCAGCTGAAATTTAACCTTTACTTGAATGATTTAGGTTTTGGCTTTTGTGAATATTAATCCCTTTAAATGCCAGAGCATATTTTGTGATAGTAGAGCTGTTATATATTAGAGAATTGGAAGCTAAATAACTGGGAATGCATTCATAGGTAAGGTTTGGGAGGTTTTCACAAAACTGTTGGTAGTACCACAACTTGCACTGTTTTGTGTTTCAACCACTGTACTGAATCTCATCCTCTCACAGTAGCTTCCACATTCCTTAGGATACATTAAATCACTCACTGCAAAGAAGATTGTTTTTTGAAGATTGTGAATAGATTGAAAGATGATATTAGCCGGGATTTAAAAATATGTGACATGACCAAGTGTGGTGGCTCATGCCTGTAATCCCAGCATTTGGGAGGCAGAGGCAGGAGAATTGCTGAGTTTGAAGCTTGCCTGGGGTACATAGTGAGCTCAGGGCCAGCCTGAACTACAAAGCGAGACCCTGTCTCAAAAAAAAAAGAGTGACATGATGGTAGACCATGTTCTTGTCTGACAAAAGACCCTAAGTTTAGTACGCTGCACCACATACACACAAAACAAGTGAGCATGCTTTTTACATCAAGCAGCATCTCAGGTAATACAGGATAAATACAAATCTGCTATAGCATGGCACAGTTATTGCTCTTGAGCTTACTTAAGTTTGTATAGGACAAATAAATTTCTCTCCTGCCTCACAAGAGATAATTGCAAAAGCAATATAAAACTGTAAGTGACAATAGGTTATTTTTGTGGCATGCAAGATAATGATCCAAACAAGCTATCTTGGAAGTTTCTTGACTGGCTAATGCAGAATTGTATCATTGACCACTCTCGTAATAGGTACACATCTCTGACCTTCTTAGTTATAAGTTCTTATCTTTTCAGCTAAGCTCAAAGAGAAGGGAATAGATACAGTTTTTTTGAATCATTTCATCCAAATGTCTAGCTAGCAAACATAGGTATGATTGGTTAGAAGTTGTGCAGATTATGAGATAAACACTTAAATTGTTCTGTCCTGGGCACTAGGACTCCTAACCTGTAGAGAAACCAGTAGCATCCAAGATTGTTCTAAGGCTGTAGCTAAAACAATGCATTAATCATTGCTAATTGTACTTAAACAGGAAGTTTTAGGTTCGTATGTATCCGTGATGATCTGTTTGACTTTTCTTATTCTCCTTATTTTATGCTTTTCAGATAATTGTGTATAAAATTACTCAATGTGATATTTTCTTACCTTTTTGTCCTAGCAAGCTCATGAAGCTTTCAAAATGGCTCAGTCCCTTGATCCATCTTATTTAATGTGCTGGATTGGACAAGTAAGCTATATAACAGTTATTAATGTAAATATAAATAACCTATAAGTAATAAGGGTAACAGCAATGACTGCTGGCATTTGAGGACTTGCTGTATGCCAGTCACTGTGCTTGGCTCTTGTGCACCTTACAGTATTTCCGTTAGGCCGTCATCAATTCTTTGAGACGGAGCTTTACAGATAGAGAACTAAAGAGATCCTATGTATTGAGCTTCAGGTGACACAGCGTGTCATGGACCTTTGCATATCATGAGTCTGTCATGACTGCACCTATAAAATAACCCAGAGCTTTGTGTATCTCACATTTACAGAGATCATTTTGATTTCTTATTTTCTGAAAATCTTCATATTTGATTTGGCACTTTTGAATGTCTTTTCCTTTTCTTGATTTAGCGTTTTGTGTTGCCAGATAGGAAGCTGGATAGTTGGTTGCTAGTCTACGTCTGTCACTGACTGATCATTTTACCTTCAACTATCTCTTCTCTGGATTTCAGTTTTCTCACCTGGAGCAGCAGGTGCTTTGTCTGAGTGTCTTTCAGTGTCTTACTAGTTGAGAAATTGTGATGAATGAGGAAGCAGTTAATTGTTTTGGTTAAAGGAACAATGAGAACATTACTCATATCAGAAAATCATTAATCCACAATTACTTACCTTTACTTTATCTCTTTAGTCTAATTCTAGTTAATTGGTGGAACAAGCAGAAATAGAAAGCCAACTCCTGTTCCCATTAACTGTGGTAGCCACCGGGAGCAGTTACATTACCGTGCTAACCTCTGTTTGGCTATTGAACCCTCCAAATCGTTTGCATTTCTGCTGCTCCAAATTACAATGATGAGACTGGTTACTCCAGGGTCCACACTTAGTAGCACTGCACTATTCAGTTGATCTTATGTATTTAACAGAATGTATTTTTTACTTTGAAAATATTTTTCTTCATAATTTATTTCAGGAGGTAATTGATAGGTTTAATCAAAATAATAGTAAACTAAAGCTTAAATTAACTTTGGTTTTTAAGCACAGTTCGTAATAAAGTTTTGACTCTTCTAAATCCATTTGTTATCACCATCATTATGAATTTCTCTTAAACGTTAAGACACCACTTTGCTTTTCTAGGCTCTTATTGCAGAGACAGTTGGAAGTTACGACACTATGGATCTCTTCAGACACACTACAGAGCTCAGCATGCACGTAAGGATTCTAGCATTTTTCTTGAGGATTTGTTAATAAAATATCCTTGTTAAACATGGATAGATAGAGTAGAGGATGTTAGTGACAATAATCGTTTCTACTCTTTATTCTTTCTTAGATAAATTTCATTAAAGATCTTCTAGTTTTCATCTTATCAGCTTTCCAGAGGTGGTGAGGAAATGGCATGCAAATTTAATAGACAGAGTAGCAATTGAGTAGAAGAGAAAGTAAGATGCTGGGGAAGAAATGGAGAGAGGGTCTAGGACTGGTTGACCTTTTAGCCCATGTATGAAAATATTTTAGAATTCGTTAATCTGGTTTGACCTGTGGGAAAGGTGCAAGGAAGGGAAAAGGCGACCCAGTGGGTGGCTCTGTTTCTGCACTTCATTCCCTGTGACCCTTCTACTTGTGTCCGAGGCGAGGGGGTGAAGTCTGTACTTAGCTGGGCTTCTTCATTGTGACTTCACATGTAAAGACATTTAACAGGTGACTGAAGACTGAGAGGTGATATTTATTGTATCGAAATTTGCTATTTTATTAATTTTTATTGGTATATACATTAAATTTGACTTTTTTATAGACTGAGGGAGCAATAGGTTATGCATATTGGGTCTGCACAACATTACAAGATAAAAGCAACAGAGAAACAGAGCTGTACCAGTACAACATCCTACAGATGAACGCTATTCCAGCAGCCCAGGTTGTTCTGTGTAAATACGTGGGTAAGATTTTTGAATAACTATTGAAGTAACTTTAAAAACTTGAAGTTTTGGGCCGGAGGGTTAGCTCAGTGGTTCTGGTGCCTGCCTCGCAAGCGCAAGGTCCCGAGTTCGATCCCCGGTAACCACATACAATGCTGGGCATGGAGACTCATGCCCACCAGCAATCAATACCACCCACAGTGCCGGGTGTGGTGGCTCACGCCTGTCATCCCAGCACTCAGGAGGCAGAGACAGGAAGATTGCTGAGTTCGAAGCTTGCCTGGACTACATAGTGAGCTCAGAGCCAGCCTGAACTACAAAGCGAGACCCTGTCTCAAAAAAAAAAAAAAAAAACTTGAAGTTTTCATTCCAAATTAAAATTGGTGTTCTTTAAGACGTGACCTTAGCCTGGAACACTTGTGGAGAAGAAAATAATTAGTTTACAAGCATAGAATTTTGAGATACTTCTTAACTCTAAGAAATACCTAGAGCTGAGAAATTTTTTTCTTATCAAATGAATACCTTTCATGAAGGATTTATGTTAAGAGATGAATCTTTAGTTTCCAGCAAAATTTAGATAACCTTAAAAAAGATCATTTACATAAATATGAATAGCTGTTTTTTAAACTATGGTATTGACGCATATTATATACTCAGTTAAAAATTCAACTCCATGTGGTTGACTTGCAAAATATATACAGATATACATATATACATATATATAAATATATGTATTAGATTAAGTATTATTCAGTAATTAAAGTGAATTACAACATGATTATTGGTACATTCAAAATAAAATTAGACCATTTTTCTCAATAATGCTAGTGATCTCAGTAGGTAATGTGGTTTTTAAGATACTGGAAATGAATGAAAATTAAGCCAGAATTTTATGACCATGTCAGGATGCCCATAGTAAATAAAGGTGTTTCTGGATTTCCAGAAAGAATACAGAACTATGCTCCAGCTTTCACAATGTTGGGTTACTTGAACGAACATCTGCAAATGAAAAAAGAAGCAGCAGAGGCGTACCGACGGTAAGCCACCGTTAACTGAAACGTGTTTGTTGTTTTATCAGTGGTTTTTAAATGTGGTCTTGTACTTTCGAGTAAGGTAGTAAATGTTCTGACTCCTTTCCCGATCTTCAGCACATTTTACTAGTCCGTTCGAGAGGGTGAAACAGTCCCACATTTTCAGCTGTGTTTTGGTTTGTATTGCTGAAAGAGCCAGAGTGCTTTTTTCTTTTTTTCTTTTTTTTTTTTTTTGAGGCAGGGTCTCGCTTTGTAGTTCAGGCTGGCTCTGAGCTCACTATGTGGTCCAGGCAAGCCTCGAACTCAGCAATCCTCCTGTCTCTGCCTCCCAAGTGCTGGGATTACAGGTGTGAGCCACCACGTCCGGCCAGAGTGCTTTTTTCAATCAGACAAATGACACTGATGTATTTGCTTGAATTGTTTTTATATCTACTATGAATTTATTCAGTTAAATAAATATTTTTTATGCCACCGTGTCCCAGACAGTGGTAATTTCACAGTGAATTAAACAAAACCCTGTTTCTCCCGAGCCTATATTCTGCTGATGGGAGATACTCTACAAGCTACAAAATACCTGTGATAATAATAATTGCTAAGAAAGGATTAAAGTAGTGTAGAGGGCCAGAGAATACAGGGGCAGAATGGGTTTAAGAGCCACGGGTTTACTAAAGGGAATTAAAGCCATAAGCCTTGGACCCATCTGGGCAAAGGAGCAGCAAAGCTCACTGCTCCCAAAGTAATGCAGCTTGGGGTGTTAAAGCCAGAGTTCTGCAGTGGAGTGATGGCCTCCAGACGTGGGTAGATGGGTAAGGAAATAACTAGTGATCTCATGCTGACAAGTTAAAGGACTTGTGATTGTCCAACCTCAATGGCACATTATTGTCTCAAATACAATTAAATATTTGGAAGAAGCCTTGTCAGGTATAACTGAGGTCTCCTATACAATTTATCCTAAGCTTTTATGGATGTCTGTGTAGTTCAAAGCAGTAATCACTAGATGGTACTAGAGGCTGTCTGATGAAGATGGTATTTTTTGAGGTGGCTATGGATAGCATGAAAAGCCACAATTTTGTTTCCTTCAGTATCAATAAACTTATGAATAAACGAATTATAAATATGATACAGTCTAAGTGAGAAAGATTTTGAACAGTGAAAACTAGGCATTTCTAGAGAGTTTGCTACTTTTTTGGTAGATTCTGTGTTTATTGCAAATATTGTGAATGTAACAAGGGCTACACCTTACAAACTTCAAATGCCAACTCCACAGCCACTTAGATATGCACTATCTTTCTTGACTGACCATGATTACTGTTTTCTGCCTCAAGTACTTCAGACTTTAAACCATAGATTAGGCCTAAATTTAACCAAAAGTACAGCTTTTATTTATTTTTGTAGTACTGTGATTAAACACAGGACCTTACACATGCTAGGCTGGTGCTTTACCACTGAGCTATACCACCAGCCATTTTTTGTTTGTTTTTGTTACATTTTGAGGCAGTCTTGTTGAGTTGCCCAGGATTGTGAGAAACAAGGGAAGGGGATGTAACTAGAACCTTTGCACTAAATTCTAGTCTCCTGTGAGTACAATAGTACAAAGCAAAACAACCAATGAACAGGCAGAAAATGAGATTTAGAGAAGAAGCTGAGCTAGGTACTGATCCATGCTACTCTGGGTAGCAAAAGACGAAACACCCAAGCTTGCCACACTTTTATTTGGTACTAAGCTTTCATGCCTATAAACCCAGCATGTGGAATGCAGGGCAATGCCAGCAGTTTTGTAGATGAAATTCCCATAGGGCAGGGCAGATGCCAGCAGTAATCCTTGTAGGTGAAGATCCCGGAGCATCACAGCATGAGGAACCACCGGAGTCTCTGTCGTTACCAGAGATGAAGACAAGAGCCAAATCCCAGGTCTGTCTGCAGGCAGGAAAGCTCAGCCCAGCCACAGTCCAACTGTGCAACTCCTTCTCCCAACTGGGACCGTTCCTGACACAAGATGGCCTCAAACATGCAGTCTTCCTGCCTTAGCCTCCTGAGTAGCTGGTTAACAGACATGCACCACCATTTATTTGCAATAAATATTGTGCACCACCATGCTTGATCAGAAGTATAGTTTCAAGTCTCTATGATAATTTTAGAGTTTTGTAACAATATTTTTTCATTTAACATCAGGAAGATAAAAAGACTTTCATAGATATTTCTCCTTGGAACATCGTTTTTATATAGAAAAAAACCCCAAATCATATTAAATATCCCATAAATGTTAAAGGCATTTCCCTGCTTATTCATAAGAAACAGGAAATAAAGGCTTTAGGATGTTGGTGCATTTATTGTACTCCCCAAGAGTCTTTGATGGCTATTCTCTTCCCTGAGTTCACAGCCATTTAGTATTTCTGTATATATAGGAAAGTACATATGCTTGCACTCAATTTCCTGCCTTCTGAACTCAGACTAGTTACACAAATATTTTTAGGAGTATCATCTGTAAATTCAAATACATCAAATTAATTCGATGACAGTCATTTCCCACATTTAGATGAAAAATCTTAGAAGTTTTAGATTTCAAATGTGATGAATTATTTCATATAAGAACTAAGAAGTTATTTTATTCAAGTTATCTTCCTGAAATCTAAGTTGTATTTAGTGTTTTTATGACATCAATTTAATGAAATGTGAATAAACTGTTAAAACTAGTGTTAAAGAATTAGTAGGATTAAATGAAGAAAGCAGAAATTTGGGGATTCGGCTAGAGATAGAAGAGGGAAACAGTGCTATTGCACATTGATAATTTAAAATACCTTGTCCTTTTCTTAAGGGCAATTTTGTTGTTACAGACTGCAGAAGACCGAGATACTTACAATGTTACTGTAAGAAATTATGGCAGATTGTTATGGTAAGTGTATTTTTTCCTATAAGTTCTGTGAATCTGTAGGAATTTCCTGGGAAAGCTGTGGGACTGGTGAGAAGAGCAGTATCCAGAGCAGTGGACACACACGCTCCGCTGTTCCCACAGCACCGTCCTCTGTTAGTACTGTCCTGCACTTGTGGTGACTCCACGCTGTGGTAACACTTTCCTAACCTAAGAGCAGCATTCCTTGCAAGGGTAGAGTCGTGGACTGGACAGGGTAACATTTGGAAGAGAAGCAGTTGCTTTACCTAAGAGTAGAAACCTAGTTAAGTGAAAGGAAATAGTTTTATTCTGATAAATTGGCGATGAATGTTGGGGTCCAAGAATTCCTGTGAAACAGTACACAAAAATTTAGGGAGATAGAGAGGGAGCCAGGCATCTTTCCTTAGATTCTTGCAAAATTCTGACTCCAAAACCATAAAATTAAAAAAAAAAGAAGCTGGGCATGGTGGCTCACGCCTGTAATCCCAGCACTCGGGAGGCAGAGGCAGGAGGATCGCTGAATTCAAGGCTTGCCTGGGCTACATAATGAGCTCAGGGCCAGCCTGAACTACAAAAGTGAGATCCTGTCTCAAAAAATAAAAGATTAGAGCCAGTTGCTTTAGAAGGTACAACTAAGATCAGAAGTATTACATTATAGAAGGAAGGATTTTGGCTCAAGTTAAGGAGCCTTTCCCCAGCTTTACCACTGCCCTTAAACTGTGTGGTCCAATTCAGGGCACACTAAAACTATAATTCAATAATTTGATGATAGAAAAAAAATGGAAACAAAGCTTATGTATTTAAGAGGTGGCGAAGGTAGGGGAATGAGGAAGAAATGAGAAGCAAGTTGTGTCAAATACAGTTACAAGTTCTCGATGTTGAATGTGATCATAATGTAGATATAATATGTACCAATAAAATCAATTTAAAAAAACTGTAGTTCAGTGATTTTTTTGATTGGTATCTACATCTTTTAAAGCTAATAGAAACCAGGTCTTTTATAACTTTTATAATGGAATCATTGAGTTAAAACAGAAAAATCTTACTGTTCTGACATTTCCTTTTAATTCTTTTGAACTGCTGCATTTAAGAGTTGGTAGCACTGTTACTTCCAAGATTTCATTAGAACAGAGGACAAATGTTCTAAGAAATTGAGAAGGATAAAATATGTTCTATTTAGCATTGATATTTAATGTAAATATTTTAGAGGAAAAATTATTACCTCTAAGAGCAAGTTACCTGTTTTCTAATTTGTTTTTATTATGAAATATATTGAACATGCAGCATAAAGTAAGAAAGTACAGAAAATAAATTAATGAATATTTAACTAGTGAAAATAAATTAATGAATATTTAACTAGTGAAATAAAAAATGTGTCAGTTTGATTCAGGGTTTTTTATTCCACAAAGAAAAAGTTATAGGTGAAGTTGAAGGCACATTCTGCTCTTCTGTAGTTCCATTTTTTCCCTCCATAAAAGTAACCAATTTAAGGTAGTCCTGTTCCCTTTATCAGAGTATTCATCAAAATTTGATTTTATTGATTTTATCAGTTTTTTGCTTTTACAAAGTTTTAAGGAGCAAATGTTGTCCTCATTGTTTAGCTGCCACTTAGGCCCTTCAAATCAAAAAGGCTCAGTATTGGGGGTTTAGCTCTGTGGTACCTCACTTACCTTGTAGCACGAGGGCCTGAGTTTAATCACTGGTACCACAGAGGGGGGAAAAAACTATACACACAATTAAAAAGATAATCATAAAAGATTCCCAGTTACATATTTAAAAATGTGTCAATTTTACTGATGAATACCAGAAACAAGCATCTCAGAGATATAATATTTCTACTCAGATGATAGCAACTAAGCTTATAAAACTTCTCTTTATTTTTAAATAAGCAGAAGTTTGCTGCTGTTATTAGTGTCATATATTACAATTTACATTCTTCCCTGTTAAATACAAAAAGATATGTAGTTTTATCTGTGGAATTTTGTCTTCCTTGTTAAATACAAAAAAGATATATAGTTTTGTCTGCGGAGTTTTGTCTGTAGATATATACCTTTAAATGTGCAGATAAATAGTTTATACAAAGGCTAGGTTTGATTCTAAGCAGTTTATAATCTTAACGTTGTCAGGGATCCTAGAATTACACTCAGAATGATATTTAATGTATTAGCTTAAAAGTGAGAGTTCTGTAAAAAAATCAACTTAGTTATTCTTTTTTTTTTTTTTAATTTTTTGAGACAGGGTCTCACTTTGTAGTTCAGGCTAGCCCTGAGCCTCACTATGTAGCCCAGGCAAGCCTCGAACTCAGCGATCCTCCTGCCTCTGCCTCCCGAGTGCTGGGATTACAGGCGTGAGCCACCACGTCCGGCATTGTGGTAACGCGGTGTTGATTGTTGGTGGGCGTGTCTCCACGCCCAGCATTATATGTGGTCACCGGGGATCGAACTCAGGTCCTTGCGTTTGCGAGGCAGGCACCGGAACCACTGAGCTAACCCTCCGGCCCATCAACTTAGTTATTCTTCATGGGATTTTAATGAAAGTTTTCTGAAAAAAACCTGTAATTTAATGAAATTAGTCATTTTCGTACATAATTTGAAAGAAGCAGAATGTGAAGTTGAAATCCCCAGTACATCCTATTTATGGCCTGCCTTCTATTTTAAGTCTTTTCTACAGCGTTAACACTAGTAGATTATGGTTTGCCGAAATGCCACCATAGAAAAAGCAAGTGCAAATGAAGTTATTAAAAGAATCTTTGTATCTAAGTCTCTGTGTTTTGATGATGTAAACCGAAAGTATTTTTGACATTAAAAGTTGTATTTTGCTTCTTAGTTCCATTGGTGAATATGATAAAGCCATCCAGGCTTTTAAGTCGACACCCCTTGAAGAGTTAGAAGACATCATAGGTCTTGCATTGGCTTTATTTATGAAGGGGTTGTATATGGAGAGCAGCAAAGGTAAGTGTGTTGCTTGAAGTTCAGGCACACATCTCTTCCAGAGTATGGTAGCACTGAATTAGGATCATCTCACACACAGGAAGGGTGTGACACTGAGATGGGCATGAGGGCAACAGCACTTGTTAAGACCTGAGTAAGAGTCAGGAGCCATAGCACACACTGTTTTTGTGTCCGCTCATGTACTGTATGCTGATGATGAATGGTTCTTGTAGTCCTTCCAGAGTTATGTAGCTGAGTATTTATTGTAGAGATAAGGAAACTGAGGCTTTAGATTTCTGATAGCAGCCGTGAGTTAGTATTTGAAGCAGGTGTTTACTACTCTGTTGGTAAAATAAAACTTGCTGATAAATGAAGATCTCAATCATCATTGGTAAAAGGACTTTTACTGAGTCAGTTTTTAAATATATAGTGTGTAGGCCCATATGTGTGCAGGTCATGTAAGTATTGTCAGCTTGATGGAGTACCTGTCTGGGAAGTTTGGGGATATCTCAGAGGGAGCAAGCCTCTACTTCTGGGCTAACAAGGACCCTTACGATAGTGATGGAGACCTCCCTGGAGATTCTGAGGCTGGAGGAGGGGTTGTTACACAGTAATCCTAATGATACCCTAGAGTTACCTTTGAGTAGGTAAGCCAAGGTAGATGATTATAAATATTTTGCTACATCTGCTTAGAAACAATGGAGCAGTAAGATATGAGTTTAGCTACATTTTCTTGGAAAATAAGATTAGGAAAGTGAAAATTCCACACTGCTGTTATTCAGAATTGCTTTTGTATTTTTTTCCAATGTGATACAATAGCCTACGAGAAAGCTTTGTCCATTGTTGAATCAGAGCAAGACAAAGCCCATATCCTAACAGCTCTGGCAATAACAGAATATAAACAAGGACAGATGGATGTAGCCAAGTCACTGCTATTCAAATGGTATGTACATTAACATCACACTTATGGGACCAGATTTGTACATATTTGGGTTAAGCAGGAGTAAAAAGGGGTGAACAAAAGGGACTTGGGATTCCCTGGTTCTGAGCCAACAGTCACAAATGGAGCTTGAGCTCACAGCTGAATTCCAAGCTCTGCATCCAGCCAGCCCTCAAAATCATCCTTTGTTCTGTGTGTACCTATTATTTTTTTCTTTTTGAGACAGGGCTTCACTTTGTAGTTCAGGCTGGCCCTGAGCTCTCTTTGTAGCCCAGGCTAACCTCGAATTCACAGCAATCCTCCTGCCTCTGCCTCCCAAGTGCTGGGATTACAGGCATGAGCCACCATACCCACCACTGTGGTATGTGGTACCTGGTATCGAACTTGGGACCTTGTGCTTGTGAGGCAGACACAGGAACCACTGAGCTAAATCCCCACCCCTGTGTATACCTATTTTTAAGATTAATTGATCACTTGGATTCCCAAAGACCTTATTTTCTTCTTTTCCTTCTTTTTCAAATTAACCTGATAACTCTTTAGAAAAATCAACCAGTAGCACTTGTATTTGTACACTTATATCTATTCTTTATTATAAAGCCTTATCAGGAATACTGTAAGTTAGCTCTTTACCCCAGAGTTGTTTATGAAAATTCATGATTTTGTGTTTGTCAAGAAAGTCCAAATATTCAATTTCCCCTTTCCAGAAAAATAATTGAAAGACTTACTAATGAATAGGTGATATTTTGTAGTGTTATAGATATTTCTGTGTATTAGGTTTGTAGAGAGATAAAAGTTCTTCATTTAAATACAAGGGTCCCTAAATGTTATTGTCTTTTAACATATAAGGCAAAATCAGATCTTATGCTGAAAAGAGGGAAAGGTGCTAATTGTTTACATGCAGATACCCCTTAAATGATGAAAGTATTCATTTGGATACTTTCATAGTGGATATAGGTACAACTTTTGTTTATTATGTAATACGGGTTTCAGTACCACCAGGCAGGTAGGACAAAGCTTTATTACAATGATAAAAAATCAACTCTTAGGTTGAGCAGGGTTTTTTAAAATTATTATTCATACCTAGGATTTTATTGAAACTGAACATTTTACCAAAACCGTTCTGATCATTTATCTACAATTGAGATCCAGAGAGGCTGATTTGTATTTGTTTCTAAAATGTAAGTACAATGGCCAGGAAAAAAAGTTAGCTTTGGTTGCTGATGAAAGACTATTGGCACTTTGCCTTAATCAGAAAAATCGCTCTCTAAAGGCCTAGAAATTTGTTTTCTATATTAATCTTGAAATTGGCTTCGTTTGATGAATCTTTAAGTCAACAGCTTTTTGTATTAAGTATCTTTTAATAGTTATACACAAAGACTACTGTACTGATGGCCAGAGGCAATTCAAACATGTATTTACAGCTCTATCTTAAAGGAACCAAGCACAGAAAGCCTTCAAACCCTCTGTGCCCTAGGGTTGGCCATGCAGGATGCTACGCTGTCGAAAGCAGCACTTAATGAGCTACTGAAGCACGTCAAACACAAAGATGGAGACTACCGGAGGTGCCTCCTTTCGTCAGCCATCTTCGTGCTGCAGGGTCGCAGTGCAGCTGTGCAGAGACAGGCGTCTAAAGCCGTTCACAGGTAAATCCCGCCCTTGCGCACCAGGGGCCCCGTTGTGGGTGATGTGACTGTGTTTGACATTTGGACTTTATGAAACCTATAAAATGAGGCAAGCTTACATTTTGGAAACCATTCTGGTTTTATGAAGACGTGGCAACTGACTTTACCTATGACTTTTCCTATAAAGGTTTTTGTTCTTCAAAAAAAATAAGTTGGATGAATTTGACCCTTACTCAGCATTGGTGAAGGCCCATAGACTTACTTTCATATAAAACGCCTTAATTCCTAAGTTTGTAATATTATGGACTGATAGAGAACAGGTTGATGGCTTTAGGAAGTTTTGTCACTTCAGTATTCATTATTGTTTTCCGCATTTAAAAATATAGAGTTGATAGTAACAACAGTGGTTATTGTATTTTCAGCATGTTGTGTATGTAGTTTCTCTTCCCCATTTTTATTAATAATCTTTACTGATTATATTTTTTAAATTAAGCTATTTTAATATAAATTTTACCCGATTTTTATTTTTAGCTTTTTGAGACAGGGTCTCACTCTGTAGTTCAGGTTGACCCTGAACTCACTATGTGGCCCAGGCTGGCCTTGAACTCACAGCAATCCTCCTGCCTCTGCCTCCCAAGTGCAGGGATTACAGGCATGAGCCACCATCCCCAACATAAATTTTATTCCTTATGATGCCATTTCTATTAAAGTATATCCTACTGTTATACAATTTTTTTTTTTGAGACAGGGTCTTACTTTTGTAGTTCAGGCTGGCTCTGAGCTTACTATGTAGCCCAGGCAAGCCTTGAACTCAGCAATCCTCCTGCCTCTGCCTCCCGAGTGCTAGGATTACAGGCGTGAGCCAACATGCCCAGCACTGTGGTATGTGGTATTGATTGCTGGTGGGCGTGAGTCTCCACGCCCAGCATTGTATGTGGTTACTGGGGATCGAACTCAGGACCTTGCGCTTGCGAGGCATATGCTGGAACCACTGAGCTAACCCTCCGGCCCCTATACAATATTATCTATTCTGTTATTTTAAATCCATGTTTTCCTTGAACACAGTATGTTACATTTCCTTACCATTTCTTGTCTCATGGTTTTGTAATCATTATATTATTGATTTTTCTTTTGCATTGTTAGTATATGTGCTATCTAAGTGAGCACTTCTTTTGCATTTTTAAAGAATGCTTAGTGTGTATAGAAGATACAGAGTATGTTTTCTAAAATTTAAGAAACTTTCAAACCTAGAGAAGTAATATGAAGCTTTCTTAGGTGATAAGAGGTATTAAACTTGAGGCGATGTTGTCTGGCTGTCCTTTCTGTAGCTCAAGTAGCTCCCCTACTAAGCCCACTACTCTTGATGATCTCTGCCTGCAGTAACCCAGCGGACCCGGCGCTTTGGGCTTTGTTATCCCGAGTCATTGCTCAGTACGCTCAGCGAAGTGCAAAGGTGAGTAATGCTTTAAATTTTGACAGAAAAGTAAGATGATTTGTGATATAGTAAATATAATTTTACAGTATAGCTTCTTTTTTTTGAGACAGGGTCTCACTTTTGTAGTTCAGGCTGGCTCTGAGCTCACAATGTAGCCCAGGCAAGCCTCGAACTCAGCAATCCTCCTGTCTCTGCTTCCCGAGTGCTGGGATGACAGGCGTGAGCCACCACGCCCGGCACTGTGGTATGTGGTATTGATTGTTGGTGGGCGTGAGTCTCCACACCCAGCATTGTATGTGGTTTCCGGGATTGAACTCAGGACCTTGCACTTATGAGGCAGGTGCTGGAACCACTGAGTTAACACTCCGGCCTAGCATTATTTTTTTGAAAGGCAATACAGCGAAAAGTTTTGCCTCTTAACTAACTTTTCCATTGTTCACGCAAGTACTAGACCGAGTTTCCTCCTTGTCCCAGTGTTCTGTTTGGATGTAGCAGAGGATAAAGAAGTAGGGGGACCTCTTAGAATATGTCCAGGTTAGGTTAATGTCTCCATGAAAATATTTGACACATAACAACCATTAGCTATTGTGGTTTTAAATTGTCAAAGGTTGATATTAAGAATTAAATATGGCTAATGCCTCAAAATAAAAAAAAGTCATTTGTGTTCTCTAGAGGATCATATTTTCAGCCATATACAACTTCTGCAGTTTGAGCAGTTGGCAAGCACAGTGACAATAGCTTCTGTGTTTTGAATGTGTGTCATGCTTAGAATTCGCAGGATTTGAGTGTTTGTGGCTCAGTGTCTGGTTTTCACTTATAGTGTCTTTGTTAACTCGACTGCATATTTGGAAATTTTAGGAGGAGTAATTTGAGGCCCAGGATTAAGGCATCATGTTATAGAAAGGATTTGCACTTGCTCCTGTCAGGTGCCGGGCAAAGTTGCCTGTTTAGAACTTGAGGTTTGTGGCTCAGCCAGGCTACTCTGTGCTTTGAGCATCAAGGTCCCTGAGACCAGACTTAATTCTGATTCCTGCTGCACCTGAGAGGCACCCCTCGGAGTCCTCGCCATGTGATGCAGCTTTCCTGTGTGCTCTCCTGTGTACGGGCTGCAGGCCTTGACTTCTACTCCTCACTCCTGAGACCCTTCAAGATGAAAATTGAAACTTGTTAGGATCCACACATGGCAGAAGTGGCCCTTCTTGCTTACTTTTGTCTCTAGGTTCTAGTTTTCCTTTTCAGTTTTGGCCTTTTTTTGTTTGTTTGTTTGAGACAGGGTCCCGCTTTTGTAGTTCAGGCTGGCTTAGAGCTCACTGTGTAGCTCAGGCAAGCCTCAAACTCAGCAATCCTCCTGCCTCTGCTTCCTGAGTGCTAGGATTATAGGAGTGAGCCACCCCCCCCCCCAGCATTGTGGTATGTGGTTACCAGGGATTGAATTCAGGATTTTGTGCTTGAGAGGCAGGCACTGGACCCACTGAGCTAAATCTCCGGCCCCTGGCCTAAGTTTTTAATAACTTGTCAATTATTCAATGTTTTTGAGAATATGTTTTTAAGATATGCTTCTCAAGCTTTAATCTGCAGTTGAAGTTATCTAGAAATCCTGGTTAAAAATGCATATTCTAACCAGAAAGTCTGGGGTCTAATACTCTGCATTTGTAACCTCTTCCAAGGGTATGTGCATGCTTTTAACAGAGACCAGCGTTTCAGTACCAAAGTCTCACCACTTAATTTTTGTTATTTTCCGTGTGTGGGTTGGTTAGAATGCCACCGTTCCTAGACAGTGGAGTGAATATTCACTGTGTTCGGCTACTGTGCCGAGCATTTGTATATGTTGTTGGTTATCCTCAGTAGTTGGGATAATGACAAGTGCCATCCCATTCTAGAGAATAAGTGTGAGATGTAGAAGTTCACGTAACTTGTGCAAAGTCTTAGTTAGTAATTGTGTGATAGGATCAAATCCCAGATCTGACTTGTACTATAAATTCTCTTTCCACTCTGCTGTGTTGCATTTCTTCTTAATCCATCTACATTTGTTTTTTATTGACACTTTTAAAATGTAAAGCTTACGTTTTTTGTATCCTTTATATTCAAAGTACAGTTTGTTTGTTTTTTTTTGAGACAAGGTCTCGCTTTGTAGTTCAGGCTGGTCCAGAGTTCACTATGCAGCCCAGGCAAGCCTCCAACTCAGCAATCCTCCTGTCTCTGCCTCCCAAGTGCTGGGATTACAGGCGTGAGCCACCATGCGCAGCACTGTGGTATGTGGTATTGATTGTTGGTAGGCATGAGTCACCACGCCCAGCATTGTATGTGGTTACCGGAATTGAACTCAGGACGTTGTGCTTGCGAGGCAGGTGCCGGAACCACTGAGCTAAATCTCTGGCCCCAAAGTACAGTTTTGAAAGCACTTCTGACACACTTCTCATAAGAAATGAAAAGTATAGTGTACCTCTGACATAAAATAAAACTTTTATAATTCATTTCTTTATCTAACAAAATGCTTCATCAAATTGTTTGAGAAGGTTCCAATTTTAATTTTAATTTGATTTTATATTATTTTTTTTGGAGCCAGGATCTTGCTCTGTAATTCAGGCTGACCTCAAACTCATGAGATACTCCTGCCTCACCCTCCCAAGTACTGGGATTATACGTGCACCACCATGCCTGGCTGAATTTTGTAAATTATATTTTAAATGGACTTTCTGAAAACTCTGTGATACTTCATATATTTTTATTTTTAGTATTGAGTTGATCAATGACAAGTTGCATAATGCTCTGAAATTTAGTTACTCATCTTATTAGGGACCATGGAGATTTTTTAAATATTATGTATTTTCATGAAGTGAGACCAGATTAGCTCATCTTTGTGATCTTGCTCTTCCTCCCTCTCTCTGTTCCTTAATCTCTGTAATACTGCTAAAAAATGTGTACATTTGTCCGGTGCCATTGTAACTTTTGAATCTTTAATGAATATTTTAATAGTAGAGTTGAAAGGATCAAACTGGTCTTTTAAAAATATTTAATTTTTTGCTAAAAATCAAACTGGTCTTTTAAGACAGTGATAGTAAGTTGATACTTGAGTTAAAAGTTGTGTGGTAAATGCCAGACGTGGTGGCTCACGCCTGTAATCCCAGCACTTGGGAGGCAGGGACAGGAGGATTGCTGAGTTTGCGGCGGCTTGCCTGGGCACCATAGTGAGCTCAGGGCCAGCCTGAACTACAAAGCGAGACCCTGTCTCAAAAAAGCAAAAAAA
>PVIC010035298.1:0-19122 GCA_004025085.1 Thryonomys swinderianus | reverse complement strand
AGCTAAACATCCTCAATGGAGGAAAGACAGCCTCTTTAACAAATGGTGCTGGAAAAACTGGGCTTTAACCTGCCAAAAACTAAAGCTAGACCTATCTCACCATTTACTAAACTAAATTCACAATGGATTAGAGACTTAAACATTAAAACAGAAACAATAAACCTGCTGCAAAACAGGTTAGGTAAAATTCTTGGAGACATTGGCTTATGCAGAGACTTTATAAATAAAACCTCTATAGCATGAGAACTTGCAGAAAGACTCAACAAATGGGATCTCATACTACTAAAAAGCTTCTGCACAGCAAAAGAAACCACTGGCACAGTTAAAAGAAAACCAACATCATGGGAAAAAAAAAATCTGTGCTAGCTGTTTGTCAGACAAAGGGCTACTATTTAGAATATTTAAAGAACTTTAAAAAATCAGTCCCCCCAAATTTAAAGACCCAATTCAAAAATGAGCATCTGAAATGAACAGATACTTCTCAGAGGAAGAAGTAAACACAGCCAAGAAGCACATAAAGAAATGCTCAGCATAACTGGTCACTCAGGAGATGCAGATGAAGCTAACACTGAGATTTCATCTCATTCCACAAAGAATGGCTGCTATTGCAAAATTAACCAGCAATAAATGCTGGTGAGTCTGCAGGGAGAAAGGAACCCTTCTCCACTGCTGGTGGGATTGTAGACTTGTGCAACCATTGTGGAGATCAGTGTGGAGATTCCTCAGAAAACTAGGATTAGAGGTACCATTTGACCCTGCTATTCCCCTGCTAGGAATATACTCCGAAGAATTAAAAGAATCGTATGGTAAAGACATATGTGAACCCATGTTAATAGCAGCTCAGTTTTTGTGATAGCCCAATGTTGAGAGCAACCCAAATGCCCATCAACTGGAGACTGGATAAAGAAGATGTGTGTGTGTGTGTGTGTGTATGTGTGTGTGTGTGTTAAATAAAATGGAGTATTACTTTGCCACAAAGAATGACAAGTTTGAGTCATTTATGTGCAAATGGACACCCCTTGAGGACACACTAATAAGAGCAATAAATAGATTATAGATATTTAAATACCACATCCTTTCTCTGTTATGAGAACTTGTAGATGTAAATGAGTTCCAGAATGTATGATAGATTTTGTGAAATAGGAAAAACTCAAAAGGAAAGTGGTAGGGGAAAGTAATGAGGGAAAAGAATAAATATCTAAAAATAAAAAAAGAAAGTGCATAAGGGGTGGGGGGTTGAAGGGTGGGTAGAGGTATGAGTAAAAATGAGATTTAACTCATGTCATATACTGGTACAAATTCCCCAGTGTTGAGTGTGATTGTAAGCTGTATATAAAATGTACCAATAAAGAATTCAATTTAAATAATTTTTCACACTCTGTAGATACTCTTTACTATGTTGGCTGTTTCATTTGTTTCATTAAAAAGACCTTTTTAATTTGATAAATTCCTATTTGTTGATTCACAATACTATTTTCTAATACAATGTGAATAAAGCATTTACAAAACAAAATTCTTGATTTTCTTTTTATTATCCATTAGTGGATTACTCAAATTAATGTCTATTAGATCGACATTCATTCTCAGATGAAGAGCTGGGTTAAGAGGGGAATATTATCTGTCATCCTTTAGAGAGTGCAAAAATTCTCAAAATTTAAAAAGCAAAATCTAAGTCCAGAAGATTCTTTGGCTGTGGCTAGAATATTGGAACAATCTTCAGCAGTTTGGAACCAAGAGCAGCTGGGAAATGATCACCTGGAGTTTGTTTATAAGAATGTTAAGAGCTGGTGAGAATGAACTAAAGATGCATGATATTGCCACTTCAAGCTATACTTTAAGATTCAGTTTCAAAGTCTCCATCTTGAAGTTTTGCTTTCTAAATAAGGCTTATCTTCAAAGATGACAGTGAAATGGCTTAAGATTCATAATATAGCACAACTCTATAATAATTAAACCAGTGCAATACAAGATTTAGGATTGAATAACTGATGTGTTTATTTTTCATATAGTGGAGGTGCTTACTTGCCAAGAATATATTAAGACACTGTTTTTCATACCATTATTGAAATATAAACCCCCTGTAATTAATGGTTCCTTTAAAAAATCCCTCACATGGAATTTTATTTCCTCTAGTAAAAATGATAGAAGTTTAATTTTAGATATGGGTTGGTTCATTTAAAAGCAGTTAATTTTCATCTCCAGCAAGCTGTAGATTTCCAACATTCATCATACAATGCTTTTTGTTAAAATATGCTTTATTTGTACCCATAAAATTGCTTTGGTATGTTATTATTTAATTAACTTATAATAAGTACACTGCATGTCACTTTGTCCATTGAAAGCAAAGAAATCATAAAGCTTGCTGGGGTTTGTGTATATACATTTTCTCAAGATTCCAGGTTCATTTAAATAACTACATGACACTATAAACTCCTTTGAGTTTTTTACATAAAATATAAAGGAATGCAAAGTCAAGTTTAAAACAAATGTATTAAAGCATACATAGCACAGAAGCCAAACGGATCAGATTACTCTTAAGCCAGAATATTTGTTGTCACTTATTTTCATCAGAACACACCTTAAATTATCCAAAGTATGCCACTCTTATCTTTACACAAATGCCTTTGTCACTGCATGCCAGAACCTAAGAACTGAACACGACTGCATGCAGACATTGTCTTTGAATGCTCTGCAGCATACCAAGTATCTAACCCTTGACCCCTTGCCTCCAGCCTGAGCCTGCCCTTCACCACACAAAAGCCTCAGGTGATGGCTGTGTACTTTTATGGGAAATGGCGATTGTGAACACGCTTTCTGCACTCTGGTGACATACCATGTCCTGAACCTTTTTGTTCACATATTGAGGTCTGCCTTGAACTAATTTGGACACTTAATCCTGAAGTTGCACAGGTCAGCAATAATCCACCATGAGTGCTAAATCAGGATACAAAAACATTAAATGCTCTATGTCCATTAAGCACTTTAGCATCAACATAAAACAATACTAATAGTACTAAAATATGACCTTGAACAATGCTTCTGAGTAAATCAAAACCTCTATATCTGAGTATCCTTAGGAGACAAGATTATGTTTCTTTTAAAGCAGAAGGAAAAAAAAAGAATAAGCAACAAGCAAAGTAGGCCTCTTACAGAAATTTAGAATATTTATTAATAAACTGAAACATTAAAAAAAACAATAACACTGTTTTTTTCAGTACTGGGGATCAAATTCAGACCCTTGTGCTTTCAAGGTAGGCATGGTACCATTGAGCTAAATCCATGACAAAACTTTTTTTTTTTTTTGAGACAGGGTCTCACTTTGTAGTTCAGGCTGGCCCTGTGCTCACTATGTAACCCAGGCAAGCCTTGAACTCAGCAATCCTCCTGCCTCTGTCTCCCAAGTGCTGGGATTACAGGCTTGAGCCAGCAAGCCCGGCATTTGTGATATGTGGTACTGATTGCTGGTGGGCATGAGTCACCACGCCTGGTATTGTTGTATGTGGTTACCGGGAATCAAACCAGTGACCTTGCGCTTGCTAGGCAGGCGCTGGAACCACTGAGCTAAATCTGCAGCCCGATGACAAAACTTTTCAATAATAAATTTTAAAACAATGTCCTAAGTATTAGACAGCATTGTATTTATTTCTGATTATATTTGACACTTAAATGACCTCAATGAGTTTTTCTCAACATTTTCTAAGTTGTGTTTTGTAAGAAGATATTTTTAAAGGTTAAGGAGCAACTGATTATGATCACTAAATGAAGCATTAAAATTAATTGTACAGAGCACACTTTGGACCTATCCAAGCAACCATCACAGAGGATTCTAATTCACCTTAAAGAGAATTTTTGACAACTACAGTGAATTCCTGCCTGCCATATAGAAATGGAATGACCCAAAATACAGAAAATATGGTTCCACCATATTAAAGTGCCATAGCTGGCGTGAATTGTGGGCCAAGCTGCAGCAATCATATACTAAATAGCACTGCTTCGGGCAATGGAACGCATGTACAGCAGCAGTCTCATAAGATTACAATGGGGTTGAAAAATTCTTATTTCTTGGTGATCTCATCCCTAACCTAACAGAGTGGTGATGTTGGTGTAAACAAACCTACAATGCTGCCAGTAATACAAAAAGACAACCCTCCAAACTCTGTACCTGATAATAATAAAAATAACTATGCTCCTGGTTTCTGTGTTTACTCTAGTATACTTTATTTATGTTTTGTTTTTTGTGGTGCTAGGGAATGAACCTGGGTCTCATACATTCAAGGGAAATGCTGTGCAACTGAGCTATATATACTCAGCCCTTGATTGTTACTTTGGAATATGCTCAGACTTATGTGAATAGTGAATTAGCAGGAAAACAGCCTCAGACAGGTCTTTCAGAAGAGACTTCAGGAAAAGGCATGATCATAGAAGATAACGGTTTCATGTGTGTTATTGCCCCTAAAGACCTATTAGTGGATGAGGAGGTAGAATATAGTGATTCTGGTAGGGCTAGGCCAATGTGTTTGTGTATATCTTGGTTTTTAAGAAAATAAAAAGTTGTAAAAGTTTAAAAAAGCATCTTAGTGAAAAGACTTTACTATGAGGATATAAAGACACTACTTTTGAATGGCTGTGCGATGTTTGTGTCTTAAGTGTGATTACCGAAGTATCAAAAATTAAAAAGACATTTCTATAAAGTGAAAAAGGTACAGTGACTCAAGATTACTTTATTATAACAGAAAAAAATTATGAATTTAGTGTAGTCTAAGTATGCAGAAATGGTACAGTTTGCAGTAGGTACATGAAGGTTGGGTCTTCATATCAATTGGACACTCACTTGCTGACTCACCCAGGGCAACTTCTGGTCCTGCACACTCTGTTCATGTTGTGTCACTGTTTATCTGTATTTCCACTGTACTTACAACTGTGTTACCATTGCTGACAGTATCCAGTACAACCACATATAGTAGAGGTTTGTCACCTAGGTGCAGTATCTCTAGGCTCTCCCTGAATGTTTGTGTAAGGACACTAAAAGATTCACATAATGAAATTTCTCTACACCATACATGTTTGTATAAAGACACTATGATGCTTATTTCATGAAATCACCTTGTACCATGCACATTTGTAAGGGCATTATATTGCTCACACAATGAAGTCACCTAATAATACATTTCTCCAGATGTACCCCCATCAGTAAGCTATGCATGTCAGTACCAAATTATGTCCAGCCTGTAAGATGTGCACAGCAAATATTAGTTACTACTGTCTTCTTTACTCAAGGCTCTGGGTGAAGCAAAGAGTCAAGGTTTTAGGATTGAAGGGATCAAAATTATCTTAGATGTTATAAACCTGGAAAAAAAGTGAAGTAGTAGAAATA
Source organism: Thryonomys swinderianus (assembly GCA_004025085.1). Taxonomy (NCBI): domain Eukaryota; kingdom Metazoa; phylum Chordata; class Mammalia; order Rodentia; family Thryonomyidae; genus Thryonomys; species Thryonomys swinderianus. The sequence continues at coordinate 13,748 of PVIC010035298.1, read as the reverse complement.
ACTTCAGAGCTTATATAGCCCACACTTTTCATTTCCTAGGCAATGAAACAGAGGCAAATGGGCAATGATATCTGAGCACTTCACCCAATGCTATAGGCTTAGGGTGTATATCTTTTTCAATGTAAAATACTATGCATTAGTTACTTTCCTGTTACTGGGACAAAATACCTGATACCCACAATTGAAAGGAGGAGAGGTTTATTTGGTTCCTACTTTCCAGTGGGTTCAAACCACAGTCAGCTGTTACCATGACAGAAACAGCATGGTGGAAGGGGTGGTGGAAGAAAACTGCCCACTTCATGGCAAGCAGGAAGCAGAGAGAGCAGGGAGGAGCTGGGGACAAGAATGTGGCCTTCCAGGTCCTGCCCTCAGTAACTTGTTTATTCCAACTGGGCTTGACTTGCAAACACATGAGGCCTTTGAGAAACATTTTAGATCTAAACCATAATATACTTCTAACTCCATTTTCCTTATCAACCCATCTGTAGTATAATTTCATGAAGCATATTTTCTTTTCTGGACACAAAATTTTGCTACAAATAAACTATATTATGAGAAAATAGAACAAATGTCTGGAAAAAAGGGAAATTAGTGGATCCAAAAGGGATAAAGTTAAATCTACCTTAATTTCCCTTGTCTTACAGAGATTCTGTGGAATCAGACAAAGCCATTATTCTGCCAGTGATTGCAAGACTATAATAGTTTTGTCTGGGCAGTATTTGGACCTCATATTTTACTTGTGAGGAGAATCTAAAATTAATTTTTTAAAATGTAAGAGGCTGTTCATTTCTTTCCCTAGTAATGAGGGGAAAGAATAAATGATTTTTTAAAAAGAAAAGAAAACATATATATACAGGGGGTGGAGGGGTTGTAGGGTGGTTAAAGATATAGGTAAAAATGAAAATTAACTCATGTCATATACTGGTATGAATTTCCCATTGTTGAGTGTGATTGTAAACTGTACATAAAATGTAGCAATAAAGAATTCAATTAAAAAAATTTGAGTCTGTTTAACCATCTGTTATTAAAACTTGACATTAGTAATCTATTTCACTAAGATAGTTATACTGAGATGGGCTTTAAAATTTTTTTTAATAGGAAATGCTTCTGATGGACTCTTTAAAGATCTTAGAATACCTGGTATGGTGCTGCACACTTTTTATTCCAGCAGTCTGGGAGCAGAGCCAGGAGGATTGAAAATTTGAGCCCCACCTGGGCAGATTACCAAGACTACATCTCAAAATAAAATAAAAAATAGTGTGAGAATGGAGCTCAGTGTGAAGACCCTAGATTCAATACCTAGTACAACTTAAAATAAATTATTTTGTTTTAATCAATAAAGTACATACTGTATTTTAAGCAGAACCACGTTATACTCAGAGTTAACTCCTCAAAGGGAAGAGCTAGAATTAGAAATCTCTGGGGTTAATCTTTTCTAGAATGTATGCACAAACCTGAAAGTAAACAGGGAGTTTCTTGGTCAATACAGGAAGGAAGGGTGGCAGAAAGAAGGAAAGGAAGGAAGGAGCACCAGAAAAATTCTAGGGAGACAGTTTTTCCTCAGGCATCACTGGCTCCTACACCAGGGGTCAGGGCCACACCCACTGAAGGAGCTGCCCTTTTTTTCTGTTGATAGCTACCAAGGGTATGATTTTTCTTTGAGCAAAAGAAAAGAAAACAACAAAAAAGACTTATTTAGCCTCTCTGCTTGCACTGATTTAGTTGTTCATTTATAACGGAATCTGATAACCAGAATATCTGACCTTTATGTTTTGGGCCAGGGACAACTTTGCTCACCAGAAAATACTCCATCCTGAAAATAATTTTTTGTAGGTTTTTAACTTTGTAATAAAACTAGGTTTCTTCATTGAAATAATTCTAGGATCACAGAAAGTTGCAAAGATACATAAGAAAGTTTCCAGGGCCGGAGGGTTAGCTCAGTGGTTCCAGTGCCTGCCTCGGAAGCGCAAGGTCCCAAGTTCACTCCCCGGTAACCACATACAATGCTGGGCGTGGAGACTCACGCCCACCGGCCATCAATACCACATACCACAGTGCCAGGCATGGTGGCTCACGCCTGTAATCCCAGCACTCGGGAGGCAGAGACAGGATTGCTGAGTTCAAGGCTTGCCTGGACTACATAGTGAGCTCGGAGCCAGCTTGAATTACAAAGTGAGACCCTGTCTCAAAAAAAAAAAAAAAAAATCCATGTATGTCTTGAATGGTTCTCCCCGCTGCTGATATCTAGACTATGAGAACAAGGACACTGATATTGGTACAATCCACAGAGCTTTAAGCAGATTTCATTGGTGATATATGTACTCATATGACATGGCTGCATAATTTCATCCAATGTTATCAAAGATGTAGCTTTATGTAACAACTATTACAAAGACATGAAGAGCTATTCCACTGGCTGCAGCTTCCTTGTGTTACCCCATTTTGGCTACATATTCCCCAGATCTCTAACTTTGGGAAACCACATCTCTTCCATATTTCCATAACTTTTAACTTCACAGATGTTAAATAAATGGTACCAAACACTGTGACCTTTTCAAAATGCATTTTCTTTTCATTTCATGCAATCCTCTTGAGGTTGTGTGTTTTAGTAGCTCCTCCTTCTTGGATGGATGAGCCACAGTTTGTTTCTCCATCTTCTTCTTCATGAACATGGGAGTCATGTCTGCTTTTTAGATTAGAGAACAAAGGCACTGAACATCCATGCAACAGCATTTTGTGAGCATAGCTTTTCATCTCTCTAAGACAAATTCCTAAAAGAACAATTGCTAAGTAGAGTGAGTCTATGTTTACTTATATAAGAAACTGCTCAATTATTTTCAGACTAGTTGAAAAATATATCCTTCTACCCACAATGAGTAATCCAACTTCTCCTCCTCACCAGAATTTGGTGCTATTACTAATTTTTGTCAGTCATTTTGACAGTGTGTAATGAGATCACAGCTTGGTTTTAATTTGCATTTCCCTTATTGTAAATGATTTTGAGTATCTTTTCTGGTGCTTATTTGATGTCTGTATAGACTGGTGAAATTTCTTGTCATGTGTATTGCCTATTTATAAATGATTGGGATTTTGAAATATTTTATATAGTCTAGATGCAAATCCTGTGACAGTCCTGAAATTTATGGATTTTTTTCCCAGTTTGTGGCTGTTCTTTCCTTTTCCTAACATGCTCACAGAACAAAGCTTTAATTTCCATGAGACTCACCCTATCAATTTTCCCTTTGATAGAGGATGTTTTTGTGTCATTTCTAAGAACTGTACTCAGGGCTAGGTCTGGAATATTTTCCTAAATCTTATACTTTTGGATTTTACATTTAAGTCTGCAATCCATTTTTAATTAATTTTGTGGAAGTCTACCTGAAAAACTATCTTTGAAAGTATAAAATGCATAGGATTGGAAACGGAACAGATCTCATTGAAATACAGTTAATTATTCAAAATATCTTTTGGCATTTAAACATGTTAATATCTAACAATTTGATAAGTAACTATCAATTCAAGAAGTAATGAGTTGGGACGGAGACTTAGCTCAGTCTTAGCTACATATCAGTGTTTCCAGTGCCTGCCTAGCAAGAGCAAGGTCCCTGGTTCAATCCCCAGTAACCACATATAGCAATGCTAGGTGTGGTGACACACACCCACCAGCAATCAGTACCATACACCACAATGCCAGGCATGGTGGTGCATGCCTGTCACCCCAGGACTCAGGAAGCAAAGGCAGGAGGATTGCTGAGTTCAAGGCTTGTCTGGGCTCCATAGTGAGCTCAGAGCCAGCCTGAACTACAAAGCAAGACCCTGTCTCAAAAAAAAAAAAAGAAAAAAGAAAGAAAAAGTAATGAGTATAAAACTTCTTTCAAAATATGTGCAATAACTAAAATTTTATGAAAAATGTATGTGATTCTATTGGTCTAAACTACTGGCCATATTACTCTGTTTAGATGCCTGTATTAATAATCAAAATAAATTCTAAAGTTCTGACAAATTATTGAAAGTGAAGATGCATTCTTTATTGCCCACCCAATTTCAAGGATCTCAGGTAAAGAATCCCCGAAGAAGAGGGAGAAGGAGGAGGAGGAGGAGGAGAAATGAATTTATACCATGCAGTTCAATAGATAATGGGAAATATAAGACCAACTAATAGATACTATACTACATATCACTATATGACCATGTGACTTAGGTAAGTCATAAGGGAGCAGTAAATAATTAGCTATCTGTAAATGCTATTTTGCTGCTTATAAGGAAATGCATTTCCTTATCATTTTTTATAAATGATTGAGATTTTGGAGTATTTTATATATTCTAGATACAAATCCTATGATAGACTTGAAATTTATATTTTTTCCCAGTTTGCAGCTCTTCTTTCCTCCTCCTACCATGCTCACAGAATGAAGATTTATAAGGAAATGCATTCCCTTACCCAGAGAATTCTCCAACGGCCTGTAAGCCTTCACTAGGAACACACTGGAGAGGATAGAAGTGACAGTGGCTAAGAACTCTGCATGATCCAAGGATTTCTGTTTTGGAGAGAAAGGGTGTTGAGTCCTTGTGGCTCTAGAGAGTTTTCTTGAAACCCTAACCTTCACCAGATTAATGGGAAGATAACTGCCCATTGCACCCAGCAAAGGTGTTTGGAAGTGGCTGTTAACTTTTCCTCCTAGTTTTCTAAAGGATTTAATAGATTGCTGACTGGCCACTAATGAAGAACTGTGTGATTTTCACTATTACATGTAAATTAATCTACTGAAAGAAGAAAACACAAGCATTTAGTCACACAAGGTTGTCCTACTTTGACAGCATTTTAGTTATGGGTTCAAGAGTAATTACTGAAATAAATCATCAATAGGTGGTGGTGTATTGATTTTGTGTCAGCACCTGAGTAAACTATAACCCAGCCATGGAGTAGAGCCTGGTTCATTGTCTTTTGTGCTTTATTTTTGAAATGCTGTCCGACAATATGGCTCTTTAGCTTCCACGTGAAATTGCCTACTGAGGTGCTTTTCTCAGGAAACCTTCCTGCCTACCTCAGCCCGCCCTCGCTGTCTCTCACCCTGAACAGCCTCCCTGGACCATTTTACAATGCTCTCTTAACTAGTGTGAAATGCTAATACGGATTGCTGTGATTTTCCAACAAAGCAGAAGGAAAATGTGATTACTGGTCAGAGGGTTTCATATTAGCACTTGCTTCTGCTAATTTAAAAATAGGTTGGACTGCAGGAAAACCAATTTCCTCCCTTAACATTAGTTTCTTCTCCTGTTCTTTGTTTAATAAATATCCTCTGGGCCCAAACTAATGCGAATAGGGGAAAGAGAACTCCGCTCTCATTCTATTAAATGCAAACTCGAAATCTAGCTGGATTTACTATTTTCAAAGACCACTTTAAACATGATCTTCAAGCTAAAGGAAAACAGCTTCTATGGTTTTATGTATGTATGTATGTATGTATGTATTTATTTATTTATTTATTTCACTGGCTGGCTCAGATAGAAAAGCTTCTTTGAAGTTCTGATTTTATTAAAGGTGACTCAGGTAACTGAATGGCAGGGCACTGAATCAGAATAATCTAACCTTAAATAAAGTCAGATTAAGTAGTTTTCACTTCATACCAAGAAATCCTCCTGTGGTAGACAACAAAAGGCAGGTGATGAAGCAGAACACAAAATTACCAAAGCTTCTACACTGGAGAATCACACATCTCCATCTCACTTAGTATTGTCTCAAGTATTGCAAAAGGACTAGCTATGTATTTATACCAGAAAAAGAACTCTTCTCATTTTTAATTGTCCTATATATTTGAGTAAGTATTGCTGACTTTGCTACTTCAAAATACAGACTCCTTTTTAAATTTCTAACTATCATTTTGTTTATACATATGTATTTTAGTGATATGTATTTTGGCGATACATATGCATAAACATATGTAAATAAAATACCTCCTTCCCAGCCCTGCACCCTAGTTTCTGGTCCATCAGCAGCCATACATTACCCCTACTTATCTTTTCACTTTCATTTTTATTACCACATGTTTGTAGTATATAATGATTACATTCTACTTGGGTAATTGGCATGTACCTGTATATATTATGTCTTAATTATCTTTTCACCCTCTTGCCTTTTCATCTATTCCCCTCTGCTTCATCATGTGTTTACTTCTGCTCATTTCCGAGATTCTTCAGAGCATCAAAGACAGCATAGGCTGAGTATTAATAAGTAAACATTATAACTGTCCAACTTCATCTTTTTACCAAATCGTTTTCAGCTCGGTTGAAAGAAGTATCATTTATTGTATTTTACTGGTAAGGCAACTGAGCTTCTCCTAAGTAAGCAGCATGCTCAGGATTAGACAGTTCTGACACAGAAGGCCTATTTCCTGAATTCTTGTTTTCTGCTTCATAGTTTTCACTCATACACTGCTATGGATGAACCACTTTTTGTATTATAAATATTTTCCAGGTTTCTTCAATTCTCTTACCCTTCCTGTTCAATTCTCCTCTTTCTTCTGCTGAAAGCAAGTACCCTCTGCCCCAACTCTGATCTTTGTGTTTGTGCTGCCAGTACTGTGCCTGGTCCTGACAGATAAACTCCTTACATACAGCTGCATGGAGAGTTGGACCTTTGCCTAGAATAATTCTGTAAGAATAGTCTCCCTTGAAATACATTTCCTATAGAACCTCACTTAAAAGATTTTTATGTTTCACCCCAGCACCTAGTGTTCATTCAAAGGATGTTTGTAGAATGAATCAGTGAATATACATTTAGAAGTCTCTGACATGCCATCAAAACATTTCCAAGCCTTCTCCGGGGATGTCAGGCTAATGTAAATGTGAGCGGAAAACTCAGCAAATGTCAACAGGCTATAAATAATCACTTGGTCTATCAGTGCAGAGAATTTACATATACAGACATTTCCTTTGATGAATGCTAAAGCTTATAATGAAAAGGAACATGTATTTTGAAAAATTAAACATCAGAACTAATACAGTGAAAAACTATGGGCTTCGGATCAAAGGCCTGTCTCCCTGTCTCCACTCTGCCACTTTCATTAGATAAGTTACTGAATAGTCCTGAGCTTCAGCTTCCTCACTCTAAAACAGGCTTCGTTATTTCCCTCATTCTGTTATTATGAGGATCAAATGAAATAATGTTGGCCAAATGCCTTTGGACACAGAATAGATTTTTGTTCCCTTCTACCTGTCCTTGTTTCTTGAAGTAACGAGGGCAATATTCAAGTATTACTTTTAAGAATTGACAAGCCACTAAATTGATTCAGATATGAAATTCTCTACAAACAGATTATAAGTGTGGGAACTTAAAATAAAAGCCTTGTTTTAAATATTTATTTTAGGACACAGATACCTCTTAAATTCTGATCTGGCACAAACAGGCCTCTGTTCTCTTAGAATTCTCTACCACGTGTTCATCCATGTAAATCCTGATTGCAGCTTTTTAGATCATGAAAAATAAGAATCAGATGTAGATTCTTCAGTCATAAGTTCATGTAGGGCAGCAGGAAGGCACACACATGAACATTTAAATACTCTAGCAATCAGACAATTGGGAGTGTGGACAAAGGGAAGAGAAGGGAGAGTGCTCATAGGTGGAAGCTGTATGGTTGGGGGAATTTCCAGTGCAACTGCAGTGTGTAACATTTCAACTAGTCTTGAACTTCGCTGTAATTTTTCACCTGCATAAAAATGTTAGACGTAAATACTTAACTGTGAGATGGAGTCCAGACTCTGCAATGGCTGCAAGTTTGACCTAAAGCACTCAGTTGTTGCCTTGACTCTTGCAATGTGCTTAGGCTTTTTTTTTTTCTTTTTTACTTTTTTTGAGACAGGGTCTTGCTTTGTAATTCAGGCTAGCCCTGAGCCCACTATGCAGCACAGGCAAGCCTTGAACTCAGCAATCCTCCTGTCTCTGCCTCCTGAGTGCTGGGATTATAGGTGTGAGCCAACATGCCCGGTGTGGTATGTGGTACTGACTGCTGATGGGCATGAGTCACCATGCCTAGCATTGTATGTGGTTACCAGGGACCGAACTCAGGACCTTGCACTTGTGAGGCAGGAGCCAGAACCACTAAGCTAAATCTCCGGCCCTGCTATAGCCTGATTGGCCTGAATCATGTCTTTGTTGTGGCACATCTATCACCCATAGTTTACTCCTAGTTTAATAGGATTCATTCTTCAACCCTGATCCTATATCAGTCTCAACACTATCATCTAGTCCTGGCACATGTCAACTCAGAGATACACAAATCTAAGGTTGGGGAGGGCCTTTTCCTCCAGCATCAGGTTCACTGAACTTAGCAAAATGGTGTTGAGGAACCAAAAATCCAGAACTGATATTTACTGCTTATGATAACACTATAGACAATAATAATAGTAACAGGAGGAGGAAACTATGTTAGGTAATATTCCATGAACATTCATATTCTCTTTAAATTCTTATAACATCATCAGATGGGAATTATTCCCAGTTTTATAGGTGAGAAAGCCTGGATCAGTGGTAAGACCAGGGATTGAACACAAAAGTCTGTCTGTCTCATATAAAGGCCCATGTTAGGGTCTTAACCATTCTATGTCCTCCAGGTTCTTATCCACATTCCAATCATACACTCCATACTTTTATAATATTAGAACACCTCAATGGGAAGTGCACACATGTCTTTCTCAATAGCTCCCTAGTTTTAAGCTCTCATAGTCCACATTTAGCAAAATGTAAAACTGGTGTAGGGCTTCCAGTCACTCAAATGTCCTCTCCAAATTCTTCGGTTCTTGAGGATCCTATGTTTGTTTCTGGTCTGGTGAGTAACACAAGCGCTGGACACAGAGTTTCCTTTAACACTTCACATGTTTTGATAAAATATCCTGCATTGAGTGTGGATTATTACATGGCAAACATCTTAGGGCAGTGACTGAGAGAAAGATAAGGAGAAGAAAGGCTCCTCACGTGGAAGCCTGGCAATGCTGTCCTCTGATTCTTCTGCTATTGATAATCTTATTTGCTTCTTGTTCAGAGTCTTGTTGACTGAGCACTTGAATCCATTAGCATTTTAGTAATACTGCTATTTAGTATGGTGATATTGTTGAAATGCTTTGAAACACATTTAACATAAAAACCTTTCTCAAAGGATTGAGCCTAAAAAACAGGAAAGCCTACAGTAGCATAATTCTGAGTCAGCTCCTCTGTAATGGTGCCACAGAGCCAGTGGCTTCCCGTGTTTCTGTTCTGGTTTCCACATAGTCAGGTTTTTCCTAAGGTTTGCTTCCCGGATAGAGACAATGATGGTTATAGCAGTTTTAAGTGTCACTGCTCCATGCCACACAGTCCAAAAGAGGACAGAAAAATGTTCTTTAGCAACTTTCTCAGAGACCAGGGTATTTTAACTTATATTTCACTGGCATGCATTGGTTCATATGCCCTTTCTGAAACCAGTTTCTATCCTGACTGGCAAAAGAAGTTCCAGGAACTGATTGGCTCATGCATGGATCACCTGAACATTTACCATGGTAATAAGAATGGGGCTTTTCTGACAAGTTTAGACTAGAAATTTCCCATGTTAGCCAAGGAGAATGTTATCATAGAAGTCACAAGCTTTTGAATGGAGGTGCTTACAAATGAGTTAGAGGGGGACTGAGGCCTACCCACTGGCCCACTGCACCCAGGAGCCATGCAGTGAGGAATCAGGTATGGACCCCAGGCACCATCACCGCAATGGAGGACTGAGGACCTCCGGCCAGCCCCAACCCCACCCCGGAGCTGTGTTATTAGGACCCAGATCTGAGAGGAGCTGGAGCCATTTCCTGCATCCCTCCACACTGGAGCTGTGCTGAGAGACCAAGCAAGATAAAAAAAAAAAGAGGGAATCGAGCTTCTATTTTGCCATCTACTCCTAGATCCCTCTATTCACCTCTTGTTCCCATACCCTCTCCTATCTTCCTGTCAGAAGCAATATCCAAAGGTAAAAGACTCTTAGGCTGCCCTATTTCTTCTCCTGTACTATTATAAGAAGGTGTACAAAGACTACAATGGTCTTACAGCATACAGTTGGTACTGTTTTATGTATGCCCTTTTATCCTCTATTACCCGCTGGCATATATGAGGTTCTAGAGTATAGACGATCTTCATAAATCTGCTACCCTATTTCACTCTCATTCTGTCCCCCTGCCTCCCTGATTCTCCAGTGACCTCTTATCCCCAAAGGCTTCAGGGGGTACATTTACAATCTACATGTTGTATACACTTTGCTGATTAATTCTAAATTTTGGCATATGGACATAGAGGTAGCTCATTAGCTGAAAGTCTTCAGAACAGAATTTAACAAAACTTTTTATTTTATTTACTGTGTTTAATACTGATATTGGCATTGATTGTATTATGGTAACAAACATGATGTAATTGTTCTGCTCAAATACCTCCTATGATGTGGCAGAACTGAGAACTCTCAAGGGTCATTACAGATTCAAGGAGGACTCCCCAGGAAGGTGCCACATCTAAAGGGCTCCAGATAATAAAAGAGAACCGCAACAAACATTGCCCTTTGATCAGGCAAAGAATAGCATTAGTAATAATGAAAGAGTAGAAATGAGAAAATACACACACACACACACACACACAAAACGGACAAAGATCACCACCACAGGGAAATTCAGAGAAAAGGGAAATAGGGCAAACTGAAACTCAAACACCAGGACTCTTAGAGATGGTAACTAAAGCGGATCAAGTAAAATGGAAATCAGAACTCATCTCTGAGATCAAAACAGGAATAATGTCCACAGTGAAAGACATCATTAAAGAAGAGTTCAGCAAGATGATAGAGTCCAAGATAGCAGAAGCAATGGAACCTTTAAACAGCTTCAAGCAGAGCTCCAGGGAATGATGAAGGAGAATGAAAGCTTGTGAAGTAGGATGAATGAAGCAGAGAACCGAATCTCAGACCTAGAGGACAGCATAGCAGCCAATGAGCAGGAAAGATATAATCTATGGAAAAGAGCAAGGGACCATGAGAAATCAATACAACATCTTCTAGATGACTCAAAGAAAACTAATATAAGACTGATTGGAGTCACTGAGGAAGCAAGAGAAAGTGTAAAAGACATAAAAAAGCTATTGTCAGAGATAACAACAGAAAACGTCCTAGGAAAAGAAATAGACATACAGATAAATGAGGCATATTGGACTCCAAAATGCCATGACATAAGAATATCTACACCTAGACATATAATTATCAAGGTTCCAGATGTACAACAAAAGAATGAAATACTGAAAGCAGTGAGAGAAAAGAAGAAAATCACCAACAAAGGGAAGCCCATTAGGATCACAGCAGACTTTTCAACACAAACACTCAGTGCAAGGAGAGCATGGAGAGAAGTATTTCAAGCACTGCAGGAAAACAACCTCCAACCTAGACTGTTGTATCCTGCAAAACTATCTTTCAGAATAGATGGGGAAATAAGATACTTCCATGATAAAGAACACTTGAGAAACTTCACAAATATGAAACCTGTACTCCAAAACATTCTAAAGAACATCTTGGAAAAAACCAGAAAATTCCATACCCATGAGACCCAGGAGAGTGAATTCACTGGGGGAAACAATAAACTAAATAGAAAAGGGGAAAAGCAAAGAAGAAAAGAACCCAGAACAGGGAAACACGGCAGCTCTGAATATGTCCATATCAGTCATAACCATTAATGTCAATGGACTCAATGGGCCAATTAAAAGACATAGACTAGCAGATTGGATCAAGAAGCAAGATCCTACAATCTGCTGCATACAGGAAACACACCTAATTCAGAAGGAAACCCATAGACTGAAAGTGAAAGGTTGGAAAACAATCCTCCATGCCACAGGAAACTGCAAAAAAGCAGGAATGGCTATCTTGTTTGCAGATAAAATAGATTTCAAACCCAAACTGATTAAAAGATATAAAAAAGGTCACTATATTCTCATACAGGGAACTATCCAAGAGAAAGAAATAACAATCATAAATATTTATGCACCAAACTCTAATGCACCCAACTATATAGAACAAACACTACTGAACATGAAAAGCCAGTTAACCACGAATACAATAGCAGTAAGGAACTTTAATACTCCACTGTCACAAATTGACAGATCAACTGGCCAAAGAATCAATAAGGAAATACTTGAGCTAAATCAAACTTTGGAGCAAATGGACTTATTACATTCCTACAGAATTTTTTACCCTTCAAAGTGAGAATATTCCTTCTTCTCAGCTGCTCATGAATCATTCTCCAAAATAGATCACATTCTAGCCCATAGAACAAGCTTAAGTATATGCAGAGGAATCAAAGTTTTCCCCTGGATACTATCAGATCATAGTGCCTTGAAACTGGAGCTGAATAGCAGAAGAAATTCCAAGATCCTTACAAACACATGGAAATTGAACAACCCTCTGTTAACCAACCAGTGGGTCACAAAAGAAAATAAAGAAGAAATTAAACAGTTTCTACAACTAAACGACAACCCCAGCACAACGTACAGGAATTTATGGGACACAATAAAAACAGTTCTACGAAGGAAACTCATAACAGTGAATGAATACATTCAGAAAATAGAACTGAAATAATCAAACAATAAGCCTCAGACAATTAGAAAAAGAGGAGCAAAACACACCCAAAGCACATACTCAAAAGGAAATTATAAGGATCAGAGCAGAAATTAATGCAATGGACACAGAACAATACAAAGAATCAATGAACCAAAGAGTTGGTTCTTTGAAAGGATAAATAAAATCAACAGACCCTTAGCCAACTTTATCAAACAAAGGAAGGAAAAGGCTCAAATCCATGCTATAAGGAATGAAAATGGGGAAATCAGCACAGACCCAGAAGAAGTCCAAAGGATCATAAACACGTGCTTTGAAAATCTGTACTCCAAAAAGATGGAAAATCTAGAAGAAATGGATAGATTCCTAGACACATATGAACTTCCAAAGCTGAATGAAGAGGATATAAAAATGTCAAACAACCCAATATCAATCTGGGAAATTGAAAATGTAAACAAAAAACCTACCAACAAAGAAATGCCCTGGTCCTGATGGCTTCACTGCTGAATTCTACAAAACTTTTAAAGAGGATACCAGTACCTCTCAATCTCTTTAATGAAATTGAAAGGGAAGCAGTTCTCCCCAAATCATTCCTTGAAGCAACCATCACCTTGATTCCAAAGGCAGGGAAAGATCCCAACAAATAAGAAAACTAAAGGCCAATCTCTCTAATGAGCATTGATGCAAAATCCTCAATAAGATACTGGCAAACAGAATACAGAGTTATCAAGAAAATCATATACCCTGATCAAGTCAGACTTATCCCAGGGATTCAAGGCTGGTTCAACATACGTAAATCAATCAATGTAATACACTATATTAACAGACTCAAGAACAAAAAACCATATGATTATCTCAATAGATGCAGAAAAAGCATTTGAGAAAATCCAACACCCATTTATGATCAAAACCCTGCAGAGAATTGGAATTGATGGACTTTATCTCAGTTTAATACAAGCTATTTATGAGAAACCAATAGCCAGCATCATACTTAATGGGCAAAAACTGAAACCTTTTACACTAAGAGCAGGAACGAGACAAGGATGCCTCTTGTCACCACTCTTGTTCAGTATAGTGCTGGAAACATTAGCCATAGCATTCAGACAGGACAAAGATATAAAAGGAATAGAGATAGGAAAGGAAGGAGTTAATCTG
>PVIC010035297.1:0-19116 GCA_004025085.1 Thryonomys swinderianus | reverse complement strand
TCACTATGTAGCCCAGGCAAGCCTCGAACTCAGCAATCCTCCTGCCTCTGCCTCCCAAGTGCTGGAATTAGAGGCTTGAGCCACCATTTGCTGTTTTATTTATTTATTTGTTTGTTTGTTTGTTTATTTTTGAGACAGGGTCTCACTTTGTAGTTCAGGCTGGCCCTGAGCTCACTATGTAGACCAGGCAAGCCTCAAACTCAGCAATCCTGTCTCTGCCTCCTGAGTGCTGGGATTACAGGCTTGAGCCACTACACCCAGCACTGTGGTATGTGGTATTGATTGCTGGTGGGAGTGACACCCAGAATTGTATGTGGTTACCGGGATCGAACTCAGGACCTTGTGCTTGCAAGGCAGGCACCAGAATCACTGAGCTAAATCTCTGGCCCTGTTGTATTTTTAAATATGTTTTGATTTTAATGTGTCCTGTGTTCTAACTTCTCCCTTCACTATGCAGAACATAGTAAAAATAACTATTGCTGGGGATTTAGTTCAAGTGGTGCTGCTCCTACGTTGGAAGCACAAGGGCCTGAGTTTGATCCCCAGTACCACAAAAAAAAAAATGTATAAGATCAAGGCCCTAGAACTGAGCACTATAATAAAGCAACTAAAGGAATCTTTTGTAGGGAGTCACAATTAAGCCTATACAGAATGAATTTTGTATCCCTGAGAATGAGCGTCAGAAATGCTTTTGGGAGAGAGTTCAATTTTGAGTCACAGGATCTGGGTTCTTGTCCTGGCGTTGGTAGTAATTAACAGTGTAATCTCAGGTGAACCTCTCCTAATCTCATAACAAGGTGTCTAGAGTAGTGATATTTTTTTTTTAATTCTGGTTTCACAGTAAAAGTAGCACAAGAGTTTAACAGTGTTCAAATACAAATCTTTGATGAGTGCTGTGATATTTTTTACATTCCCTGTAATTCTTTGGTATGATGGTTTTTACACTTCAGCTTGTATTACATTCCCTGGAAGATTTCTTGTTTGTTTTTTGCAGTGGAGGATGGGACCTATGACCTTTGCACTTTGGATCAACCTAAGCCCTTTTCAAAAAGTTTTTTGTTTTAAATTTCGAGACAGGATTTCATTAAGTCACTAAGTTGTTTCCGTGCTGGACTCGAACTTGCCTTTCTCCTGCCTCAGCCTCTGAGTGCTGGGATTTCAGGCTCATGCCATCACACCTGGCTACACAGGTGCTAGGCTGCTTTCCAGTGTCTCTGCTCTGTAGGCCCCGCAGTGTGCATTTTTAACAAATTTCATGTTGACATTGATGCTGCTGGTCTGGGGACCACACTTTGAGAACAACTGCCCTAGTTGTTTTCAAAACTCCATCAGGGGCCGGAGGGTTAGCTCAGGGGTTCCGGCGCCTGCCTCGCAAGCGTAAGGACCTGAGTTCGATCCCCAGTTACCACATATAATGCTGGGCATGGTGGGTCACGCCTGTAATCCCAGCACTCGGGAGGCAGAGACAGGAGGATTGCTGAGTTCGCGGCGGCTTGCCTGGGCACCATAGTGAGCTCAGGGCCAGCCTGAACTACAAAGCAAGACCCTATCTCCAAAAAGCAAAAAAAAAAAAAAAAAAAAACTCCATCAGTTCTAATTTTAGGGTTTTAAGGTAAAATCCAGCTTTGGGAACATTTTCACTTTTATGTGTTTTTTGTTAAGTCATTGTACATTTCTATCATTTGGGAAAAAGTGCATCTGTCTTATGGGTTAAGGTCAGAAACTCATGTGTTCCGCTGTGTAGGAGAATCCCCTGAGGAACTTTAATAAGAAGGACTGAGAGCCCATCAAGGCATCTTCAGGTGAGCATCCAGGTAGGTGTAAATTTCAAAGCTCTCTGAGCTGACTCCAACATGCAGACAAAGCTGAGAGTCGCTTCACAGAGGACAGTGACAGCAGGAGATTTCAAAATGGGGCAACCGTCCGCTTCAAGAAATTTGTATGAATTAAGTCTTACATTGTAGATTGCATATAAAAATTTTTTTTTTTTGAGACAGAGTCTTTCTTTGTAGTTCAGGCTAGCCCTGAGCTTACTATGTAGCCCAGGCAAGCCTCGAACTTAGCAATCCTCTTGCCTCTGCCTCCCGAGTGCTAGGATTACAGACTTGAGCCACCAAGCCCAGCATTTGTGGTGTGTGGTACTGACTGCTGGTGGGTGTGAGTCACCACACCCAGTATTGCTCTATGTGGTTACTGGGAATCGAACCAGGGACCTTGCCCCTCCTAGGCAGGTGCTGGAACCACTGAGCTAAATCTCCAGCCCAATTGCATGTAAATTTTGTAGGTAGATCACACAGCCCAGAGAAAAGCTTGCCTTAGTTTTGACTATTTCAGCCTAACTGCTGAAAGTAGGAGCAAGAGCTAGAAGTTTCTGAAGAAATTTAACCCCAATGATGGACAGAAGACAAGAGCAAACACACCATGAGGATTTTATGTAACGGGCCCCATCAGGGGCTGATGTCTTGCTTCCGTGGGCTCTGAGTCATTTCTTTCTGCTCTGCAGACTGGGTTCCACCTTCTTTAGGTCTCCAAGGGCTCCTGTCAGTTCCTCATTTCCAACCAACCATGACCACAATCTTAGAGAAATTCACCACCTACGTGAATGGCTGATAACTTGAGATTATTGTCCTGAGGTTTTTATTGTGAAAAAGTGTTCATAACTGGGGCCAGGGATTTAGCTCAAGTAGTACTTAACCTACCTTGGAAGCAGAAGGGCCCAAGTTTGATTCCCGGTACCGCAAAACAAAAAGCATTCATAACATAAAACTGACCATTGTGGCCGGGCGTGGTGGCTCACACCTGTAGTTCCAGCACTCGGGAGGCAGAGACAGGAGGATTGCTGAGTTCGAGGCTTGCCTAGGCTACATAGTGAGCTCAGAGCCAGCCTGAATTACAAAGCGAGACCCTGTCTCAAAACAACAACAAAACTGACCATTGTGACCAATCTTGTGTACCGTTGGGTGGTGTTAGGTACGTTCCCAGTGTTGGATGGCCATCACACCCTCCCATCTCCAGAACTCTCTCATCTTCCTAAACTGTGAGTCCGTATTTATTAAGATGAAAGCTCCCTAGTCCCTGGTAACCACTATTTTCTCTCTTTGTGCATCTGCCAGTTGTAGCCATCTCATGTAAATGGAATCAGACAGCATCTGTCCTTTCAAGTCTGGTCTGTTTCACTTAGCAGGTCTACAAGCCCAGGTGGAGATTGCGTTTTATCAGAACATACAAACGGTGTGCATTTAGCCATGTCTCAGGCACTGCGTTCTCCTGCCTGCGCAGTCTAGAAACATGTCATTGTGAGCCTCTCTTCCTAACCCTGACGTTAATTTTCTAATACAGCTCCTCGATTCAACTTCTCAAAAGGCTCCCAGATCCTCCTTCCTTATCACTGAACTAGCCTCAGTCTAGGCCTTCATCTTACCTGTAAATATACCAGAGTCTCCTTGGGTTGTCATCAGTCATTGCTCCACTAGTTCATTAAAAAACACATGATGTGACATGTTGGGCATGGTGGCACACACCTGTAATCCCAGCACTTGACACACTGAAGCAGGTGGATCACTGCAAGTCTGAGGCCAGTCTGGGCTCCGTAGTGAGTTCAAGACCAGCCTGAACTACACAGTGAGAGCCTGTCTCAGAAACACCAACAACCACAAAAACAAAAAACAAGACACACAAAAACAAAACCCCCAAATGTAAAATAGGAAGTAAAGGGTGGGGTGGGGGAAGGCAAGAAGGGAAGGAAAAAACAAAGTTTTTGTAAATGTGGGGGAGAAGAGAATGGAGAAAAATCAAGAACTAAGATATATCACGTACAGGTACAAATCCCCAAAGATGAATGTGATCATAATGTATATCTAAAATTTACCAGTAAATTTAAAGGGGAAAAAGTACAGCATGAACATTTCTTGAGGCGGCCCCCTTATAATAATCTTCCACAGAACCACCTGAGCCACGTGTCATGAACAAACTTGATTTTGCCCACATATGTTGCACATGAACTTGATTTTACAATCTAGAGTTCAGTTTTCTGGGTTTTTTTGTTTTTTTCCTGGTACCAGGAATTGAACATAGGAGCTTGTGCTTGTGAGGCAGATGCGGCACCTCTGAGCCACATCCCCAGGCCCTAGAGTCTTGTTTTTTCTTAACCTATTGCCTACCAATAATTAGGGGAATAAAATTCAAAACTTCGTTAAGAGTTCAAAACAATAAGAAAATTAAGGATGATGAATACAAAATTATACATCTAACTTCAGGAAAATAAAGAGCATGCAGGAGAAGAAAAGCCCCTGGGGTTTTGTTTATCCACCAGCTTGACACAGTTTAACAGTGTGATGAGGCCCATTGTAGGAGCCAGCCACTTTTTTGGTTGGACTAATTTTTTTTAAAGTACTGATCACAGACCATTGTCTCCAGCTCTATCTAAGCTGAATTCTCTGAAGAATATTGGCAAACTAGAGGGTGTGGAGAGGGGTGACTCTGAGCCTGATGACTTGACCTGCCCTTATATACTTAAAAAGTATATAAAACAGATTCCAGGGATCCAGTCCTGGGTATTTTCCAGTGGCTCCAATGCAAAGCTGCACCTTTTAGATTGGTTTCCACTGATCTGGGTGGAGGACAGGACACCCATAATCTCCGGAAAGAGCAAAGCAGGGTAGTTCCTTAGCTTGGGGAGAGAGGACAGTGGGAGGTGGGAGTGTTCCCAAGAGCAGAAGCGCTGCCATTGGTCGGTTGAGGTGGGGTAATAAGAGGTGTGGAACTTACAGGGAGCTTTAGGAAGAACTCGGGGGCTATTGACCAGGCGGCCCCCAGGAAGATTAAAGAGGAGCCAGGGTGTCAGGGATTTTGTAGGAGAGTACTACAAACTTCAGTGTTTGAATTACTCAGGGATCTGTTTAGTCTGAGTTGCTGAAACAAAATAACTTATAAAGTACTGAGGTTTATTTTGGCTCATGATTTTGGTGGCTGGTATAGCGTCGGTGGCTGACAAAGTGCCTGGCGAAGGCTCCCCGGGCTTCATCACACCAAGGCAGAGGCAGAAACACAGATGTGGCTGTGGGCAGCAGGGCATCTGGCAGAAGTGCCAGGCTTGCTTGTAACTCTAGGTTCTTCCCTTCCCCTTCCTCATTTCTCCTTCCCCTTGTCTTGCCCTGTCCTCCCTCCTCTTTTTGGTACTGGAGATTGATGCCAGGGGCACTGTACCACTGAGCTAAATCTCCAGCCATTTTTAGTTTTTATTCTAAAACAGGTTCTTATTAAGTTTCCCAAGCTGGCTTCGAACTTGTTATCCTCCTCCTTCAGCTTTCCCATAGCTGGGATTATGGTGTTGTGCAATTAGGATGTAAATCCTGATTTAGCATGTCTGGAATAAGGCCAAGATTTTGCATTTCTAGCAAGTCCCTGTGCTACTGCCAACTTCAAGCCACATGTGCAGTAGAAGGCTGTAGGGGAAGCCAGCCCTGGGAGGACAGATGACCCTGGGATCTCTCAGGTCAGACTGCCTATGTAGCAAAAGTTAATTAGATGGAGACTGAGAAAGCGTCTACCCAAATTCCAAAACATTGGAATTCTTCAGAACTTTTGATCTGGAACATGTGTTACTTCATCTAGTTTAATTCTTCCATTTTTTTAGGTAACAGATATGAGTGGTCAGAAGTATGAACTTTAGAATCAAAGAAGCTTGAGTTCTTGCCTTGCCGGTACCTGTACTGGGATGGTGAGTTGTGTGAGTGGCGGGTATCCAAGCCTTGTCATCCTCATCTCTAATATCCAGCCTCTCCTTGGGTTTGATGAGGCTTTGGTGAGTATTTCATGTATTACTCTGTGGAGAGTGTTTGGCCTAGATATATGCTGTCCATTACTAGTTTGCTAAGTTATTCGTTGTGTTGGGTTCACTCACAGCTTGGAATACCCAGCTGAACTGAGTCAGCGTGGTTCTGGGCATAGAAGACCCACCTGAGGATTCTTGCCAACAGCAGAAAAAGAGAAGGGGAGGGAAAGGTGCATGCTGCTGATTTCCCAGGAGCTTCGTTGTGGTTGGTTTTTCTGATTTGAGTTAGGCTGTTCTCTCATCATCATCGTGGGAGCTCGGGTCCTCACTGTCACCAGAGAGGGCTTCTCTTCTCTTCTCTTCTCTTCTCTTCTCATCACGGGAGCTCTGGTCTTCACCTTGAGTGTCACTTTCTGGCTCCAGTTCAGATCTTCATCCTGTTGGTACAGACTTTCTAGTTTCCACCACTGGCCTTTGGGCTTCCCGGGGCAGATCCGTGGCACACACTTGCATGGGACTCTAGGGTGTTGCCAGGGGCTCTAGGCCTTCAGCTACACTCGTCTTGACATTGCTTTGGAATCTGGGCCTTTCGCTGGGTTCTTCAGGTCTCTAGTACAGGGACAGATCTCTTGCACTCTACTGCATTTGACTTTTTGGGTAAATATTATACTAGTGTAAATGTATGTGTCCTATATCAAATCCGTTCCCTTGCAAACCCTGACTGCAGCACCAGTTTTAGCAAGTATCAGCCCTTTATTCTTACTCTTCCTACTCTGCCCATCTTAGAGTTCTGTCAGTGCCACAGACACACAGGGAGTTCTCCAGCCAGGAGCTCCCTCAGATTTCTACACAGTTTCTGGAAATGCTTTTTTGCCATTGTTAATCTCATGTTTTGGCCACTGGCATTTTCTTACCTTTGCTTTTTTGAACTAAGCTTTTTTAATTTTTGTACAGGAGGTTGAACTTGGGACCTTGGGTTTTCGAGGCAGGCACTGGAACCACTGAACCTGGAACCTGGCCCTTTGCTTTCTGGGAGCAAAATATTCTTTTTATTTGACCAAAACGATCACTGAATGTAATTTGTAATTTCCTGAGCTACTTTCCAAATGTAGATGTGAAAATGAGGGTGTCTGGGTCTCTCTTGCTTCTGTTCCTCTGTTTTCCTCCTACAGTTTCCAGTGAGCTTTTCTTCAGTTATATTTGCCTAAAATGTATCCACATAGAAGCTGAGCAGGTCAAGACTCCAAGAGTTACAAGTTTCCCATTTTCTTTCTTAGTGTTTTGCCCAGAATTGGCATGGAGAGAAGTTCAGTTGAAGTGTGTGCGAGGAGAAATTTCCATGGGCCAAGAAAAAACCAGAAATGTGTCTCTTTTTTCCTTCTGGATCTTGTGGAAGGATGATGCTGGAGGGTACTGGAACGGCACAAAGGAGCTGGTTCCTTGACTGACTGGCTGAGCCTCTGAACAACTGTCCTGAAACTACTCTTCTGGACTGTGCTATGAGAGAGAAGAAATTTCTTTATCATTTAAACCATTTGGGGGCCGGAGGGTTAGCTCAGTGGTTCCGGAGCCTACCTCGCAAGCGCAAGGACCTGAGTTCGATCCCCGGTAACCACATATAATGCTGGGCGTGGAGACACGCCCACCAACGATCAACACCGCATACCACAGTGCCGGATGTGGTGGCTCACGCCTGTCATCCCAGCACTCGGGAGGCAGAGACGGGAGGATTGCTGAGTTCGCGGCGGCTTGCCTGGGCACCATAGTGAGCTCAGGGCCAGCCTGAACTACAACGCGAGACCCTGTCTCAAAAAGAAAAAAAAAAAAAAAAAACCATTTGGAATTATTTTTCTGCCACTCTAACTAAAAGTAACATGGTATCTCTTTGTTTTCAGCACATCCTACAAGCATCAAGGAGAAAGTAGACCCCCCACCAGAGGCAGCATGGCAAATTTTTTGAAAGGCTCATTATAACACCCATGTTTATTTTTTAGAAGTGTTTTTATTGATTTTTTTTTTTTTTGAGACAGGGTCTCGCTTTGCAGTTCAGGCTGGCCTTGAGCTCACTATGTAGCCCAGGCAAGCCTGGAACTCGGCAATCCTCCTGCCTCTGCCTCTCAAGTGCTGGGATTACAGGAGTGAGCCACTACGCCCGGCTGATGGATTTTTTTTTTTTTTTTTTTGAGACAGGGTCTAGCTTTATAGTTCAGGCTGGCTCTGAGCTCACTATGTAGCCCAGGCAAGCCTCCAACTCAGCAATGTCTCTGCCTCCCAAGTGCTGGGATTACAGGCGTGAGCCACCACGCCCAGCACTGTGGTATGTGGTATTGATGGCTGGTGGGCATGAGTCTCCACGCCCAGCATTATATGTGGTTACCGGGGATCGAACTCAGGACCTTGTGCTTGCGAAGCAGGTGCCGGAACCACTGAGTTAACCCTCCGGCCCTGATGGATTAATTTTAATGTTATGAGTTTTGGCATATTAACAACATGCACTTAACAGGAAAATAACACATTAAATTTTTAATATGTAATGAGTGTTGAGAATAAATGTCAATATTTTGAACATCAACTGTTGACTTGCTTACAAGATCTAAAAATTAACAGCAGAAATAAAGTCCTATGTGAATTACAATGAAAATACAAACAAAATTACCACAGAAATATTCAACTGTCACATGGAAGGCAGTATTCACACATGAGAACAGCATGTTCCATACACAAGTGTTGCTGACACTGACAGCACATGTGTTTTGCTTTCCTGTCTTTGGTAGAACATACTTGACATCTTGCTGGTCTTCCTGTTTTCTTAGGATGTTTTACCTGTCTGTTCACTGATCTTCACCAGAATTCTCTGGAGGAGTTCTTTGTGCAGACATGTACTGTTCTTCCTGTGTTGTAACAGATGATTTATTGGTTCCAGTCCCAAGCCTTTAAGAAAATTTGTCTGTGATGTTTTTGTCTGTGAATTTTCTTTGTAACCTATGAAACTGTCTTATGCCTGATGTGTTTAGGGTCAAGTAACACAAAACCATTGGCTAACACTTTGTGTTTGGAGTGACAGCATAGCTGCTTCAGAACAATATCTAGTCCACCTTTTGTTTTTTTGTAAAATGTGACTATTTCTAATGTCATTTGTGTTGAAGATTCATTGTCCATCTTTTCTTTTCTTTGTGTTTGAGACGAGCTTTTGCTGTGTAGTCCAGGCTGTCCTTGAACTCACTGTGAAACACAGGCTGACCTTGAACTCTCAGGATCCTCCTGCCTCAGTCACCAGTTCTGGGATTTTGAGTACCAACCACTATGCTTGGTTTCACTATCAATCTTATCATCATGATATAATGTTGACAGTATCGTGCTCGCTTCGGCAGCACATATACTAAAATGTTGACAGTATCAACATTACATTGTTTTTCTTTGCCACATAGATGATCAACGTTATATCTTTGAAATTCAAAGACTGCACTACCCATTTCTCTGTTGTAAATTTTCAACATTTTTTTCAGGAATCTCAGCTTTGTTCTTGCCAATAGTTTCCATGCTGGTCTCTCTCTGTCTCTTATACTCTATGCAGGTTACATAGGGCAGGCTGCCCTCACACCCAGGTGGACCTTTCCATTATCTGTACCCACAACCAATCAGTGGACTGATTTAGTAATCGCACACCCTTGATCCCAGCATCACACACCCTAGATCTGGCCACCTCTGAAAACTCCTGTCTATGACTACATTAGGCTTTGGGAGAGCAAATCTGGAAATAAGCCATAACACCCTGCCTGGTATTTCATTTTCTTCACCTACCTGATAAACTTCCACTTTTTCCTTAAAATTCTGCTGATATGTCAGCTCTTCTATTGGATTTTCCCTAATTTCCTCCTCTCGCCAAATGGTTATTAACTACATATTCAATGTCTATCTCCTTACTTGCTTGTATGTTCTAAAGGACAAAGCCTCTACCTATTTGTTTATCACTGCATGCGAAGTTCCTGGCTCATAGATAGATACTCAGTTTCTTTTTCTTTTCTTTTTCTTTTTTTTTTTGAGACAGGGTCTCACTTTGTAGTACAGGCTGACCCTGAGCTCACTATGTAACTCAGGCAAACCTCGAACTCAGCAATCCTCCTGCCTCTGCCTCCCAAGTGCTGGGATTATAGGTGTGAGCTACCATGTCCAGCACTGTGGTATGTGGTCCTGATTGCCAGTGGGCGTGAGTCACCGTGCTCGGTATTGTTGTATGTAGTTACCAGGGATCAAACCAGGGACCTTGCACTTTCTAGGCTGGCTCCAGAATGACTGAGCTAAATCTCCAGCCCAATGCTCACTTTTTTTCTTTTTTTTTTCTTCTTCAGTTTCATGATTGAACAAATGGTACAGTGGTAAGGACATAAGCAAAAAGAAAGAATTATGGAATGCTGTTCCTGTTGGTATCTATTGTTGTCTTATTACTAGATGTGAGTGGTTCCTTTACCATCGGCCATATGGTCTGCAGGGGAAGAGCTGGAGCGAATCTTGGCTTAATCTTACTTTTGTTTAGTGATTTTGGGGGAAGTTGCCCAAACTCTCTTTGTACCAGTTTCCTTATCTATTGTTATATATATGGATTTTTTTTGGCACCAGGGATTGAACTCAAGACCTTGAGCTTGCCAGGAAGGTGTGACACCACTGAGCAACATCTTGGGCCCTCTATGATTATAATTGTGTTGTATATTTATATTATATATGTGTATTGTATATAATCACTGTGAAGCCATGCATGACACATAGTAAACACTAAAGAGGTTAGCTGTTGTTAAAATAGTAATTACAAGATGATGAATGCAAGATTTTTAGGAGGTCAAAGAGGCTGTTCAGAGCCAACAAGGTATTTCTGGTGGGTGTAGGCTAATAACCTATGTATTTTGAGATTCAAGGACCATTTCAAAATCTCTCACCATGAAGGGCTGCAGCTCACAGCACAGAGACTAGTCATAGCCCTGTTCCCGGATCCAAATGACAGGATGGAATGATTAGAAAGTCTGTTTGATTTCTGTTGCTGGAGTATTGGTGAGTGTTTGGCATCAACAAATGCATGTCCCAGAAGGCTCCTCTTGAGCCTGTGCTTAGTATCTATGGGCACAGGAATACACAAAGGGAAATCGATCCCTTAGTATTGACAATGCTGGCATATTTCCTTTGGTTTTGACATATCAAACTGTAGTGACAAATGGATCTAAAATGGTGTCTTCTCTGGTGGAAATGTTATTTAAATGGAAATAAAAGCAATCAAAACCAAAGCTTCAGAGCCCAAGCTGCTTCAGGGAGATAATGGGCTTATGATTGATGAGCTGCTCGGATTTCATACCGTTTTGTTCTCCCTCCAGACCCTATGGAGTTGTCTCGGCCCAGTTTCTTTAGGAAATTCCTCAGGTGGGCTTGCTTGCCTCTGTATTTTGAACTGAAATGTAAGATCAAGGAATCATAAGAGTCAAATTATTGGAAGGGGGGCCCGAGGGTTAGCTCAATGGTTCCAGCGCCTGCCTCGCAAGCGCAAGGTCCTGAGTTCCATCCCCGGTAACCACATATAATGCTGGGTGTGGAGACTCATGCCCACCAACAATCAACACCGCATACCACGATGCCGGGCGTGGTGGCTCACGCCTGTAATCCCAGCACTCGGGAGGCAGAGACAGGAGGATTGCTGAGTTCGCGGCGGCTTGCCTGGGCTCCATAGTGAGCTCAGGGCCAGCCTGAACTACAAAGCGAGACCCTGTCTCAAAAAGAAAAAAAAAAAAATTTAAAAAAATTATTGGAAGGGGTTTTTTTGAGACAGGGTCTTGCTTTGTAGTTCAGGCTGGCTCTGAGCTCACTATGTAGCCTAGGCAAGCCTTGAATTCAGCAATCCTCCTGTCTCTGCCTCCCAAGTGCTAGGATTACAGGTGTGAGCCACCACACCCGGCACTGTGGTATGTGGCATTGATTGCTGGTGGGCGTGAGTCTCCACGCCCAACATTGTATGTGGTTACCGGGAATCGAACTCAGGACCCCACGCTTGGGAGGCAGGCGCCGGAACCACTGAGCTAACCCTCCAGCCCAAGAAGGTATTTTTATTTCTATAAGAGCAGCAGGTGGAAATACTAGAAAAGTGCAGTAGTATCTCAATGATCCTTCCTATGGATTTATCATCTTATCTCATATTTTTTGCTTCAGTTATTTAGTTGTTCTAGGTTGCTTTTGCTTTGTTTAATGGTTACATGTACATCTTACTAATTCTTCTTCAAATAATATTAAACCACTTCATGAATAATAGCAATTACAGGCATTTGCTTCCATTTTTCTGCCCTATGCTTTTATCATTATATTGTTTACATTGGTTGTCAGGCTCACTCATACAATTATTTGTTTTAAAATTATGAATTATCTTATAAAAACATGAAATAACAAAAACGTATTTTTTATTTACACAAATATGTATCATTTAATACTCTTTATTCCTTTGTATAGATCTGAGAGTGGAATGATTTTCTGTCAACTAGAACTGTTTTTGAATCTTTTTTTTAGTATTATACATCTGTTAGCAACACATTCTCTTATCTTTCATTTTTCTGAAATACAAAAGGGAAAAATAAATACATACATAGAATAAAATACTGTATGTCAACTGTCTAAAATAATGAACAAATATATTTAAAAATATTTACTGTAAGTGTAAAGTTTACAGAATTGTGTATATATAGTATAGTAAGATTATATATGTGCATTTAATCCTAGAATGATCGAGTAACAACATACCTGAGGGTGAAAGCAGTGGTTTATCAATGAAGTACATTTGTTTTAGCTTATTGGAATTTTCTGAAAATTCTAAAATGAGACTATATCACTTTTAGCATAAGAAAGTTTAATTTGTTTATTTTAGCCTACTTGGCATTTTCCTTTTAGTATTTTTACACAATGCATAGCCTTTAGTTTAAAACAGTGTTGTTTAAGATTTCTCCTAATAATGTAAAAGTTAATAGAATTAAGATTAGGGCACGTTTCAGGATTCTGGATTTTGAAAACATGAGATGTAGGGAAAACATAATTTTTGCAGTATCATTTCAACCTTCTAATGCAAGTATTAAATGATGTAGTTAAAATTAGTGCATATTTCTGGATTCTGAGCTTTCAAAATATGAATTACGGTGAAAATGAGCAAACTATTTAACAGTGTGACTAGACTAGCAGGGCTATGCACTGATTTCTTCCACTCACTGAAACTGCAGCTTCATGCTGGAAGACTGTGCACTGTAAGGGCTTCAGAATGTAAGATGACAGCCTAGAGCCAGGCGTGGTGGTGCGCACTTCTAATCCCAGCACTTGGGAGGCTGAGGAGGGAGGATCATCACAAGTTCAAGTCTGGCCTGGGTATTACATAACAAGACTTTACTTATTAAAGCCTAAAATATGTGCAGCAGTGAAATCTACGACTTGCATATTCAGGTCAGTTTCTCCACAGGTGAGCACTCCACATTGTTTCCAAAGCACCCTCTTCATTGGTAAACACTAAGCTCTTTTAATGGATTAGGAAGACAGATGAAGTTTGTCTTCTTCCTTCAGGAAATCTGCCATCACAGCAGGGACTTATTTAGTGTTTTATTTTTATTCTTCAGGTTTCCATTCATTCCAGTTGCCACTTTTATTCATCTGCACTATTTTTTCAGTACCAAGTACTGAGCCTAAGGCCTCATCCACGAGCTACATCCCAAAATCTCTCTGAGATTAAGGTATCTCTTATTTGCCCAAGCAGGCCTTGAATTTGTGATCCTCCTACCTTAGCCTCCCTAATAATGAGGACTATAGGTGTGTGGCATTATCCTCAGCTGGCCATTATTTCTTTAAATATTTTGGTGGCCCTTTTTTTCCCCTGAGTCTTTAATTGTATGTGTGCTAGTCCATTTTCATAGTACTTCAGGTGTTATGGCATGTATCTAATGTCCGTCCAAAGCCTCATGTGTCCATAGGTAGAGTTTTTGGGAGGTGGCTAGATCATGGGTGTGTGATACTGAGGTTAAGGGTATGTGAAGTAGTTCTGGATATGGCTGAGTAGATTTACTGAAGAGGGAAGCCCCACCAAATGTGGATGGCACCAATAGGCTTATAGCCTGGATGGAATATGAAGGGGAAAGGAAGGCTCACTGCTGCTGCTGCCTCCTGCCTGCCCTGCTATGAACTGTTTCTTCTCCATTATGGCCTCTGCCATGCCACCTGGCCCTGAAACCAGCTGACTATGTACTGAAACCTCTACAAACTGTCAGTTAAAATAAACCTTTTCTCCTTTAACATGTGAGTGTTTGATATTTTGTCTCAGCAAGGAGAGAACTAAGATATCAGGTAGCTGAGACTTCATGTTTTGTCTTTTTTTTTTTTTTTTTTTTTTTTTTTTTTTTTTTTTTTTTTTTTTTGCTTTTTGGAGACAGGGTCTCTCTTTGTAGTTCAGGCTGGCCCTGAGCTCACTATGGTGCCCAGGCAAGCCGCCGCGAACTCAGCAATCCTCCCGTCTCTGCCTCCCGAGTGCTGGGATTACAGGTGTGAGCCACCACGCCCAGCATTATATGTGGTTACCAGGGATCGAACTCAGGTCCTTGCGCTTGCAAGGCAGACGCTGGAACCACTGAGCTAACCCTCCGGCCCATGTTTTGTCTTTTGTGCTTTGCTTTGGATCATTTAGGTTGTCATTGCTGTTATTTTTGAGGCAGGGTCTTTCTGTGTGGCCCTGGCTGCCTCAAGCTCAAAATCCTCCTGCCTTAGTATTCCGAGTGCTGGGATTACAGGTGTGTGCACCAGGACTGGCTATATAGTTAATAATCCTATTTTTAGATTACTGATTTTTTTGTTATTGATGTTATTGATAATGTCTAATCTTTTGTTAAGCTCATTCACTGCATTTTTCATTTCTGTTATTAAACACTTAATAACAAATGTTTAAAAATGTGTATAATTCAAAAGTGTATAATTCAAATTGAATTTTGAAAGTTAAGTTTAATACTTTCAAAATAGTTTTTTTTTTTTTTTTTTTTTTTTTTTTTGCTTTTTGGAGACAGGGTCTCGCTTTGTAGTTCAGGCTGGCCCTGAGCTCACTATGGTGCCCAGGCAAGCCGCCGCGAACTCAGCAATCCTCCCGAGTGCTGGGATTACAGGCGTGAGCCACCACGCCCAGCATTATATGTGGTAACCGGGGATCAAACTCAGGTCCTTATGCTTGCGAGGCAGGCGCCGGAACCACTGAGCTAACCCTCTGGCCCTCAAAATAGTTTTTATTTCTTCTTGGGTACTCTCCTTAAAATCATATTTATAATAGTTTTAAAATTCTTGCCTAACAATTTCATCTTCCTTCAGTTTTGGTCTTGTTCTTATTAAATGAGCTCTTCTCTCACCACAGGTCATGTTTTTCTGCTTTTAAAAATATATGTAATAGCCAGGCATGGTGACTCATGCCTGTCATCTGAGCACTCGGGAGGCAGAAGCAAGAGGATTGCTGTGAGTTCAAGGCTTGCCTGGGCTACATAGTGAGCTCAGGACCAGCCTGAACTACAAAGTGACCCTGTCTAAAAAAAAAAAAGCGTAATAAGACACAAGGGAAGTCACAGACAACCATCTCTGACCCCAAGACATCCAGCACAATGCCATCGGAAAAGAACTTCAAGCAGCACTGCACTTTGGATCAGAGTGGAAGGTGTGCAGCTCATCCAAGAGCAGCATCCCACCGAGATCCTGGTGATCACAGAACTGTGCAAGGGTGAGAAGCAGCTGCCTGTCCTGCATAAAACCAAGTTCCTCTTCCCTGACCATGTCAGCGTGAGTGAACTTATCAAGATCGCCAGGCAGCCAGGCGGCACTTGCACCTCAACGCCAAGCAGGCCTTCTTCCTGTTGGTGACTGGCAACAGCAGGTGGGCGTGTCCAGGCCCCTCTCTGAGGTGGACGAGAGCAAAAAGGTCGAGGATGGCTTCCTGTATGTGGTGTTCACTTTCCAGGAGACCTTCGGGAAGGTTGCCAGAAGTTTTCTGAGCCCTGACCAGAGAGAAAAAGGGATGTCACCCGCAGACCCATTAGCTCTGCTAGTCCCAGGACCTCAGGACAGTCGTTCTCATGAAGAGTTTCAGGAGGCTGTTTTGTATTTCATGTAGAAAAACTGAGTTCCAGCAAGCATGCTCAGCTTTGGAAAGCCCTTCTCTTAACGTCAGCTACCTTGTTTCCAAAGTTTAGAAATTTAAAAGTACAATACTTTGCATCCTAAGTTGCAAAAATAAAATAAAATAAAAAATAATGTATAATAAGGCCGGGGATGTAGTTCAGTGGTGCCTCACTGCCTGGCAAGTACAGGGTCCTGAGTTCAATCCCAGGTTCCGCAACAAAAAAAAAAAAAAGAATTTTTGATTGAACAGTAGACATTGCAAGTGTCTGCCTGTGTTTTAAATATTTCTGTAGAGAATGTTGAATTTTGTTCAGAAGCAGTTAGTTTGCTTATTTCCCAGCATTATTCCTGTGAATCATGCTTTTATATATTATTAGGATGAGCCTGGGGTTACTCTGGGGTTTCTTTAGCCCATTTCTCAGGTGTGGCCTTTGGTGTCTTGTTGAATACTCTGGATTTTAGGCAAAATCTTTCTATTAGGTGGGTTGATATGCAGACTTCCCCCAAACTTGTGCAAGCTCTTCTATTGTTCAATTTTTTAAAAATCTGGTAAAACATAAGTTAATGTTCATCATCTTAGCTATTTTTAAGTGTGAGTTGAGCAGTGGTATATGCACATTATTGTTCTGTTTCCAGAACTTTCTCATCTTGCAGAACTGCATCTCTGAATCCATTAAACAACTCCCTGTTTTCCTTGTTCCAGCTTCTGGTAGCCAACCCTGCGCTTCTCTTTCTCTGATTTGACTACTACCTACTTCATGTAAGTGGAATCATACACTGTTAATATTTTTTTTTGTTTTTGTTTGTTTGTTTTTTGAGACAGGGTCTTGCTTTGTAGTTCAGGCTGGCCCTGAGCTCACTATGGAGCCCAGGCAAGCCTCTAACTCAGCAATCCTCCTGCCTCTGCCTCCCGAGTCCTGGGATTACAGGTGTGAGCCACCATGCCCGGCTTACTGTTAATATTTTTGTGTACCTGTTCAGTTTGTTTTCGGTCACTATCTTTGTTTTTCCAGAGATCATCCTCTGTCTCCCTTTATGGAGTTTTAGATCCTATGTGCTTCCATCCAAAGACTCAGGTTCACTGAGGCTGTGTCTAGAGCTCCTTTTCTGCCCAGCTTCTCCCTCTCAGGACTGCTCCACCAACATCAGGAAGTTCACCCTCATATCTGAGCCCCTCGTCTCCAGCTCAGAGTGACTTCTGTGCACTGTTTAGCTTCCCTTTCTTCTGTAGGTCTGGTAGAGAACCTGTCTCATTGGTTTTCTCCTCTCTAAGGTCACAGCTCTATCCTACCTGATGCTCTAGTATCTAAAACTATGTATGGTGTTTTAGTTGTTTCCATTGAGTACAATTCAGTATCAGTACCTCTCTGGTGGCCAAAAGCAAAGTCTTTGTGATGTAAATTTTATATGCTTTTTTTTTTTTTGAGATACTGGTGATTGAACTCATGACCTTGCACTTGCAAAATAGTGGAAGCACCACTAAGCCAAATTCCCAACCCCTTTATATTCTTATTTTAAAAGTATTGCTCAAGAGCTGGAGATTTAGCTCAGTGATTCTGCCACCTGCCTAGCAAGCACGAGGTCCCTGGTTTGATCCTGGTAACCACATACAATGATAAAATATTGGGCATCATGCCCACCAGCAGTCAGTACCACATCCACAATGCTGGGTGTGGTGGCTCATGCCTATAATCCCAACACTCGGGAGGCAGAGGCAGGAGGATTGCTGAGTTCGAGGCTTGCCTGGGCTACATAGTGAGCTCAGGGCCAGCCTGAACTACAAAGCGAGACCCTGTCTCAAAAAAAATAAAAAGTATTGCTCAAGACCCTGTCCTCCCCTCTTGCTTTTCCTTCTTCTCTTCCTTCTCTTTCTCCTTCATCATCATCTTTACTGCGATCACTAATGCAGATTTCTCTGTAAGCCAGTCACTGTTGTACACAGTTTCATTTAATTCTAACAGTCCTACAAGGTGAATACTGCCTGTGGCCCAGGGACCAGGTGTTGCAGGCAACAAGTAGTCAGGTTTTGTGGCTTTTGGGGAGTGAG
Organism: Thryonomys swinderianus; assembly: GCA_004025085.1. Taxonomy (NCBI): domain Eukaryota; kingdom Metazoa; phylum Chordata; class Mammalia; order Rodentia; family Thryonomyidae; genus Thryonomys; species Thryonomys swinderianus. Next base: position 1,147 of record PVIC010035297.1, on the reverse strand, counting down.
CTGGGGCCTGCCTTCCCACAAGACTTCAGCTAGAGTGAATTTCTCAGGCACAGGAAGGGAGTTTAGACCCTGGGTGGCCAAAAATATAGTCAAGGGCACTCCAAGGACCACACATATTTGTAAAATGACCAGTTTGAGGTAGCTTCTCTTTTAGAGTTACAAAGAAGACAATTTTTTTTAAGATTGACTTATTTTCTAACAATGCCAGCCCAGCACTCATGTCATTTTTCCTTTTCTTCTTAATTTTCCTCTTCTCATGTTGCACAACTATAAGAAATTGAAGCCCTCATGCCACAATCCTCACATTTGTCCCTGGTACATTACCATGTACCTTACGTTACCACATAACACGAGACTTGGGTTCTCAAAAGCAGCAAGACCATTTCCACAGCCCCAGCAAAGCACTGTGCGCATGGGACCTGGGTTAGTGTTCGCATGGCCCCAGAAGGTGAGACATGAACGTTGTCAGAGTCCCTCTTTGATAGAGCAGGACCTGAGATGCCAAGCAGCAGCTTGCTCAGGATGTCACTATCAGACGGCACAGCCAGAATTTCTGGGCATTTTTTTCATTTTGTTTATTTTCAGATATTTAAAAGATTGTAAAGTACAATGGATAATAAAACAAACACCTGTATTTCTGTTAGTTAAGATTAAATGACTTATGCCGGGCGTGGTGGCTCACGCCTGTAATCCCAGCACTCGGGAGGCAGGGACAGGAGGATTGCTGAGTTCGCGGCGGCTTGCCTGGGCACCATAGTGAGCTCAGGGCCAGCCTGAACTACAAAGCGAGACCCTGTCTCCAAAAAGCAAAAAAAAAAAAAATAAAAAAAGATTAAATGACTTATACTCTTTCAGTATTTTTTCTTGAATTTTTTAATAAAGAGTAGGGGAGAATGTGAGCTCTTGATCAGTGAGTCTTGGTTTGGATGTGGTCTGGTTATGCAGACAAGTATATTCCAAATCTGGGCCACACAGTGGGGGCTGATGTGTTTTAATGGCAAACTTTTAAATTCCTTTCTTATGAGTTTTTGTCTTTGAAACTTGGTATCTTTTCTGGCAATGATGTGTTAGGTTTTAGACAGTGTCTAACCTACTGGTTGATTGTTGATCTGTCTTGTTACCATCATTTAAAATGTTTTTTTGTTTG
>PVIC010035296.1:0-19126 GCA_004025085.1 Thryonomys swinderianus | reverse complement strand
GGTGACTCACACCCACCAGCAATCAATACCACATACCACAGTGCCGGGTGTGGTAGCTCCCGCCTGTAATCCCAGCACTCGGGAGGCAGAGACAGAAGGATTGCTGAGTTCAAGGCTTGCCTGGGCTCCACAGTGAGCTCAGGGCCAGCCTGAACTACAAAGCGAGACCCTATCTCAAAAAAAAAAAAAAAAAAAAAAGTTGTGGACAATTTCCCTTCCCTCTTAACTAATGACATTTTTTTTTTTTACTTAACTAATGACATTTTTTAAAAAAAAAAAATTTGAATTTAGGCAGTGCTTTCTTTACTTGGTCCTTCTTGAAACTTTGTTAGTGTGCTCATCATGTTATCTTTTACCAATCTTTCCTTCAGTGTTTCAGTTTTGGTTTAATGGAAGATCTGTCTTGATATGCTGTTGTCATTATAGGAAGAAAAATGTCTATATAAAAATTTTTCAGGTTCACATTTCTTCCAAGACTATGATCTGAATGCATCCTATAAAAAAGATGTCACAAGAGCTTCACTGTTCCAAAAAGATAAATACAGTGGAAATGGTTACTTTCTCTCTTCTTTTCTGTAAACCAAGAACACAGGGTCTGGGGCATTTTGCTTGTCATTCTTGCCATATAAGGTGAGCAAAAAGCCTGAAACCAGATGCTGGCCCTTTAATGTTGCACTTTTCAGCCTCCAGAATTCCAAGAGAGTAAATGTCTCATCTTTATGAATTTCCTACACTCAGGCATTTTGTTATAGTATCACAAAGCGAATTAATATGCAGAATAATATATAAATATGGTTTTAAAAATAATATTTAAAATAGCTTATAATAGTTAACTCCATTCCACTCTAACTCCCAACTGCAAACACTCATATTTTCACAGATGAAATTATATTGAAATGTTTAAACCACTTCTATTTTCTACAGAAATGTATTATATTCATAAGTGCATAGACTCATACCATTATTTCTTGAATGTTTAAAGTCATGAGCAATTGTGTTCCTATAATAACAAATTTAAATATATCTCAAATGTATCTTTTCCTTAATTTATATTTAAAAAATACATCTAAGATATAATATTATATTTTCACTGATAGCAATATACCTGAGCTTTTTTCATATTTTTTCTAATCTAGTATCTCAAGGCCAACATTTGGCTTTCTGAATTACTTTATGTCATATAACATATATAACTCTTTTTATAATGCTGCTTCATCATACATCCAAATTTGTAAATTACTGACAATGGTTCTTTTAAATTTTAAAATTAGATAACCATATCTTCTCTTCCATAGACATGTTTAAGTCTGCAATTTGTAGTGAAATACTAACCGGATTTTTCCCTTCATATTAAAAGAGTTGACAGAGTAGAATTAGGACTGTTTAAATTACAGTCACAGCTGTGCATAGTAGCGCATGCCTGAAATCCCAGTACTCAGGAGGCGGAGACAGGAGGATTGCCTCAAGTTCAAGGCCAGCCTAAAACACACATTGAGTTCAATGGTAGTTTAGACTACATAGAGAGACATTTTCTAAAAATGAAAAGTGTTTACATATGGCTTTTTACTCTTAGCTTATCACACTCTTCAATAAGTTTTATAATAATGAACAAATTTTGCAGTTGCTTTCACATCTGATTGTGATGTTCTAAGTTCTTTTTCATCCTCAAAGCCAGAGTGCCCACTGATCAATATACTCGTCAGCAGTTTGAAACAAAAAGAATAGGAGAATTTGCAAAACTCTTTAATAGGTCTCTTGAAATACCACTTTAAAGAACACAGAACATGACATTGAATAGAATTGAACAGAAATAAAAGGGATCTCAAGTATGCCACCAAGTAGAAAGAAAGAAAGAAAGAAAGAAAGAAAGAAAGAAAGAAAGAAAGAAAAAGAGAGAGAGAAAGAAAGAAAAAGAAAAAAAGAAAGAAAGAAAGAAAGAAAGAAAGAAAAAGAAAGAAAGAAAAGAAAGAAAGAAAGAAAGAAAGAGAAAGAAAGAAAGAAGAGAGAAAGAAAGAAAGAAAGAAAGAAAGAAAGAGAAAGAAAGAAGAAAGAAAGAAAGAAAGAAAGAAAGAAAGAAAGAAAGAAAGAAAGAAAGAAAGAAAGAAAGAAAGAAAGAAAGAAAGAAAGAAAGAAAGAAAGAAAAAGAAATTTGAAGAGTCCACAAAGAGGGCATGCTGGCCTCACTTTCCAGCTTAATGCTTTATATATCTGTTCAAAAAGAGGGCTAGTGTGTAAACTACTCTCAGTATTATGTGACATATACGCTAATTAGAGGTGCCCATGCATACATGGAGTGCTGCCCAACTGAGTCGTTCTGGCCATAAATTCAGGACAAGAGCAATGAATAATAACCATGCTGTCTGAAATTCTTCCACCTATATTAGCCACGTTCTATGTTTCCTCAGCTTTCGAGGTTGCCAGAGAGCATAGCGTGCACTGTAATAGAACCTACCCCTGGGGACCACCTGTAGCTAAGAGAGGCGAGGTAGAGAAGACCATGGAGACCTTCAAGCTCCAATGTGAAAGCTGGGTTCTTAAACAAGCCTCTCTTCTAAGAGATAGGAATGATGCTGACCTTAAGAAACTTCAAGTTATCACAAGGAAGCGTCGCTATGAGGACAACTGAACGAGGTTCTCCTCGGTCTTCACTAGCAAACTTTGTCAGTGCTCATAACTGACCAGAATGAAGGCATTTGCAAGTGAATGGATCTCTGAATCTGTGCTCTGTTACCTTTCACTAGAAAACAGGATGAACACGGGCTACAGTGTGATTTCTAGAAGTCTCACTGAGACATATTTTGGCATTATTTTTCAGGTCAGATGTTTCTCTTCGCTGTTTGACTCCTTCCAAAAATCCTTTTAGGAAAGTCTGCCATCACGAACCAGAGTCTATAATGTCTATTGTACTTAAAATTGAAATTACAGCATCCACGCTAGATTCAGCGATTAGTAAGTGTTCAAATTTACTCATTTGATAAATGAATAAATGATTAGCTAGAATCTAAAACAGCCAACATGTAAGAGACATGAAATGTTATCTTCATTATTTTTAGTCAAGTGAAAGTTATTTCTACATGTATTTAGATTAAGTGATAACCTTTTATTCTGAGCAGTACACATATTAAATTACTTATGTATTAATAAAATGTGAATTCTATTTACTTAAATTCAAATATGCTGTTACCTGTATTGTTAATTGAAAATAGGTTTAAAATTATTATTTCCAATATTTCTTCTCTAATATTCTCATGAATGCATAACAAATCTAAAAAAAATCACATAATTTTATATTTATACAGATGTTATTCATTACAAGAGAAGAAATTTTCAGGTCAATTAGCTAAACGCAATAATAATTATCAAAGTAATATACCACAGTCTAGTAATTATAACATTTTCCATAAAGTTTCATTCGTAATTAGATATGTTACATGGAAAAAGTGATGGTTGGAAAGCTTTTACCATGTTATCACAAGACTGATTTTACTTCAAGAATAATCTGTGCTTAATCAATAGAAACTTCACTAAACCACAATTAGTTACATTATTTAAAAGTCATGCAGAGGTATCAGAATCAGGAAACCATTTGTGTTCTCAAATACACATTTAACCACTCATTTTCCAACTGCTAACAAAGAATACACAGGGGAAATATCAACAGACACTAAAGCGAAAAGTAATCGTGTTTTCAGTGTGTGAACTTGACTAATATTATTAATATTTCGGCTTATTAGTATGCCAGGCATAGATTTACAATTAGCCAAATCTGACTTCTGTAAAATCAGCTTCACTGTGGCATGGCATGTGTAAACAGACAATGCAACTTTTACTTTGAAATGGAGAAATCAGTAATATTTGGCAAATGTATGGCTACCAAATGATGTAGAAGCTAACCTTCAGTGATCACCTTCAATTCTGCCTCAAGGCAGAATTAATCTTTTTTTTTTTTTTTTTTTTGAGACAGGGTCTTGCTTTGTAGTTCAGGCTGGCTCTGCGCTCACTATGTAGCCCAGGCAAGCCTCAAACTCAGCAATCCTCCTGTTTCTGCCTCCCGAGTGCTGGGATTACAGGTGTGAGCCACCATGCCCGGCCAGAATTAATCTTTTATCCCTCACCCTGGTTCCTGGAAACTACAGATCTGACTTCTAGCACAATTGTTTCACTTTTTCTATTTTTTTTCATATAAATAGAATTATAAACATGTTTCTTTAGGATTGATTTGTTTAGGAGATGCTTTTGAGATTTGTGTACATTTTGGCTCGAATCAGCAACATTTTGTTGTTGTTATTTAGTAAGGATATATCCACACCTTGATACTCCTTAATCTATTAATTCTTCCAGGATTACTGACATTAAAATTGTTTCCACTTTAGAGCTATTATGAATGTGCACAAGACTTTTATTTGTCTTGAGTGCATATATGTTTTCATGTTTTCAATGACTAGACCTAGGGTTATGTCTCCTGGATTAGAGACTGTGTGTTAACCATTTGTGAAGCATGCAAACTATTTTTCAAAGTACACACCCTTTCCTCTCACTCAGAAATGTGCTAACAGTGCCCTTATTCCACTTTCTTACCAACACATACTATCCTTTTCAATTTCAGTCTCTGTAGAGGGACTGTACTTCTTTTTCACTCATGTTTTTGTTTCCATTTCCCTAACGGAATTGATGTTAAGTGTCTTTTCATATTCTTGTTTGCCATTCTTTGATGAAATGGCTCTTCAAATCTTGTTCAGTTTTAATATAGCTGATTTCTCTCTTGTTATTGGATTGTGAGCATTCATTGTTAATATTCTGGGCAGATTCTTTATTAATATATATTTAACAAGTATTATATCTATCTGTTATTTGCATTATTCTGTTCTAAAGTGTGTTCTGACAAGCAAATATTTTAAATTTGGGTGAATCAAATTTAATTTGTATTGTTTTAACTTATATTGAAATATATTTCAAGTATTTTTACCAACTTCCAAAATTTTTTCACTGTTTTTGTTCTACCAAATAGCAATCAATTGTTTTAATAACATTTATTTGAAAACTTACTTCATCAAACTGTTTTTTCACATTGTTAAAAATTGACTATGGATCTGTTTCATAATATTGTATTTTGGAGCACTGATGTAGGTCTAGTACTCCAGCATCACATCCTCTTGATGACTAGTTTTAGAGGAAGTCTTGAAATCAGGTAACTTCTCTAGCTTTATTTCTGCTCATGGCAGTTGTTTTGGCAATTCAAGGAAGCTCATATTTCCAGAATAAAGCTTTTTGCTTTTCTTTCCTTTTTTTTTTGTACTGGAAATCTAACTTGGGCCCTTGTGCTTGCAAGGTACCGCTTAAGCTAAATCCCCAGCTCCAAAACTGTCAGTCCTTTAACTCCAATATCAGTAACTTTATCACATTTTACTGTCAGATCTGTCCAGCAGATCTGTTTTCTGCATGGGTAGGAGAAATAATGAAATAAAGTTCATAAAGGGACTATTGAATTATTGATAAACAGCTTCACAGTTTGTTTGGAACTTATGTCTTCTGTAAAGGCCACTTCTTACACTGACATTTTTCCTTCCCCAAAACATGATCAGTTTATGTCCTATAGATGGATAATTATTGAGTTTTAACTGCTTGAAATATCTAAAGATAAATTTAGATGCAAATGTAAATTTTCAAATTTTACTGATTTGATTCTATTAACAAAGTTGTACATAGGTTTCTAGATGTTTGAAACTACAAAGCTAGCCTTCACAAATGTAAGCAGTATGTAAATGGATTTTTTAACAATGTATACTATTAAATCAAATGGAAGAAAATATTATTTGTCTTTACATCCTTGGATTGCAGTACACTTTGTCAATAATTTCCCATGAATGCATATTTATAAAACATTAATTTTAGCTTTTTCTCGAAGGCCACATTAAACATTCTATATTTGCACCCTTCTCATTAATGATTTGAAGAGAAAAACACAATGCAATCTTTAGATCTGAGCTTCAGAAGTTTCATATAATGTTGAAAGTCTGTGCATATTTGCCCAAATCTTTAGCATTTCTTTTTTTTAAATTGAATTATTTATTGGTACAATTTTAGCACTTCTTTGTGCATTTCCAATTTTAATCTTGGAGGTCTCCTTCCTTTACTTTCTTCTTCTTTTAAAATTTTCTTTTATTCATATAGATAAAGCATAAAAATAAAGATTTAAAACATAGCCAAGCTCTGGCAGTAAAATCCAGTAACATTTGTTGCCTACTTTGGATTATGTCTTGATATCTGGGGCGATAGGTAATTGATTTCTTTCTTTGCTAACATATGACGTCAGTATCAGCAAATTCACTCTCACAGTCTCAATTGCAATCGAAGTGGGTGTCTGAGAAATGGGTTCTTCAAACCTCCATGACTCAGATGAACATTCCAAAGTTCCAGCTGTTACATATTTCCTGGGAGTCTACCAAAATCTCACAATCAACATATTCATCTCTTCTTCTAATTGTATTTTGTATGCATTTTCTTTATAAGCATTGATTTTTCTGATTAATAAACAATTATAAATTAAGTGTAAATAACATTAGAATGACAGATGCCCCAATGATATATGGATCATCTGTGATTTCATAGTTCAGCAGTGATCTTCCCAGAATCTATACAGATATAATTTCACTTATTATTATAGCTGCTAGTATCTAAAATGTGATGAAAATTTAAAAAAGGTAAACAAAGCCTATGTATTTATGGGTGGGCATTGTGAGGTGGGTAGAAGAATGGGAAAAAAATGAAAATTAAATCACGTCATATAGTGGTATAAACTCCAATACTGAGTGGAATCATGATGTGTATATACAATGTATCAATAAAGAAATGGAACAAGAAAAAAATAACTGGCTGAAATTGGATAAAAATATATATACCCCATTCTCATTTTAATTGTATTATAAAAATTTATACCGCTAAATAGTTTTTGAGAATAATGAACATATATAATAATTTACAAGAAGAAACTGGTGTTCCTATTCTTGCTAAATTGTGCGGCAGGAAGCAACCTTCATTGCCTCAAATGTTTCACATCTGATTGTAACTTTGTTGCCAGCTTCTCATATACAAATTATCAAATTATTTACTTCTTGAAATGTTTTCAATATAGGATCAACTCACATTTCCGAAAGATTTATTTACATAGTCACACGTTATAAACTATATAAAACCAGTGTTCCATGACGATTGCCATTTTAAAAGCTTTTGCCTAACTGATGGAAAAATTTTGTACTTCATGTTTTTTAATTTACTTTGGTTATTGTCCCAAATACTTTTGTCCTTACTTTGTTATTGAATGTTTAAATCTTTAGATGTTTCAAGCATTTATCTCTTTTGAAATTTGAACTTATTTTTTAATGATTTACTGACGTTTTTGTATGTTCTGAGATAGGAATCATTGGTTATTTATTTTTTCTACTCATTCTTCATAACTCTTTTTGAACCTTTAATATTTTCTCATCTAAATCCTGGTAGAATTGTTTTATGGTTTCTTCACACCATCAATCTGTTTTTTTCTTATTTTCTCTCAATAGTTTTCTGCCTCCATTGAAGATTCCATTTTGTATTGTTCCTGTCTTTTCTTACTTTAATGCTTCCTTCCTTTAATCTCAGTCTATTTAAATCTGCTTCTCAAAATAGAACCTATTTTAATCATTCCAAGTGGTTTTCTCTAAATTCTCATGTTTTGTAAATTTTATTCACATTTCTAGTCCCTCTCTGTGTCTTCAAGACAGAGTTTCTTTTCCTTTGTGCTGCAGGATATTTAGAAGCCTTCAGCTGTTCTTTGGTGAGTTTTGGGTGTTGAGAGCTCTGCTCAGGTGTAGCATTTGACGACACAGGGGAGCTGTTAGTACCCATATGGAGGGTGACCTGAAGGACAGTTCAGCCAAGAAAATGGCTGCGCTCCTTGTGCAGACACATCTGCAAGCCAAGTTCTTTCTGCATTTTTTCCACATCTGTTCCTTAAATTTCCCTCCGGTATAAAATGACTTAACTACAAAGGTTGAGAGAAAACATGGTATATACTTAAAGAAGCTACTTCCTTTATTCCTGTCTTTGATATCTGCTTGCCTGAGAATAACTATTCTACATTGTTGTTTGCATTTCTTTCAGGGATATTCACATATTTAGCCTGTATTTGACCACTAATAACTTTGCTTATCCAATTTGTTTATGAAGTTATTAACCAGACTAGTGACTCACATAAAGGCTATTTTTCAATGTGATCTTTAGCTGTTATAAAGATTGTTTGGATCTCCATTTACCAAATTCTTCCATATTAATATTAATACTGTTTTAATTGGAAAGAAAAAGATCTAAATCCTGAATTTCATAGTATATCTTCATCATCAATATCTCCATTTTTCTGTTTATTTATTTTAATCCAGTGAAACTTCCCAAATCTCATTCTATTCATCAAGTAATAATTCTATGATTTCACTTCATAATTTACTAACAGATTACCTAATAATAAAGTTAAATTTCTTTGTTTTTGTGCGAATTAGTCTGATAAAATTATGATATATATTTCAGTGGATGCCATTAACATACATTTTTGTAGTAGTCCTTATAAAATGATTTATTTCATCAGAATTAAATCATTAAACTTTTTTTAATCTTTTAGCATTACCTCTATTTATTTTCTTCATTTTCATTGAATAGGCTTCAATTTGTTTTGCTGGTTTCAGACCTCTACTTTTCTTACGTTAATGTTCATTTTTAAAAGACTTGTCATAACATATAGGCACCAAGGCAAAACTTCCTAACAAGTCCTCCTATGGATGTGGGTTTTATTATTATATTATGTTGATATCATCTATGATTCTTATTTATGGTTATAATGGAAATACTTTCTCTTCCACTGGATAATCTCAGAATTAAAGAAATTATGGATATTTCTCATTTTCTTGTAATATATTTGCATTTCATATTTTTCATTCAACTGAAGATTTCAAAATTTTTTCATTATGGCTCTTTTTGAGAAATCTAAAAGTTTTATTTCCAATAATATTTTATTATAGTATTTTGCTCTCTTGAACAATTTTCTAAATAGAAGTGTTAAGCTCAATATTCTTTTAAATTAGAACATTTATATATACACACACACACACACACACACACACACACACACACATGTATTTGAGACAGGGTCTTTTTAGTTCAGGCTGGCCCTGAGTTCACTATTAGCTCAGGTAAGCCTCGAACTCAGCAATCCTCCTGCCTCTGCCTCCCAAGTGCTGAGATTACAGGCATGAGCCACCACGCCCAGCACATTAAAATATTTTTAGTTGTTCTTCTGCTTTGGAGTATTTCTGTTGAGAAGCCACATGTTCACTCATTAAAAATTTACCTCAAATTTCAACATGTGTTAGGATTTTGGTTTAATTCCTACTCTGTGTCACAATTTTTTATTTTATTTTATTTTTTTTGAGGCAGGGTCTTGCTTTGCAGTTCAGGCTGGCCCTGAGCTCACTATGTAGCCCAGGCAAGCCTCAAACTCAGCAATCCTCCTGTCTCTGCCTCCCAAGTGCTGGGATTACAGGCGTGAGCCATGTGTCATGATTTTAAGGAGAGGTATGCCATCTGTCTAAATAGCTGGCAAATATATGTTCATATTTCTTCACATATTTTTAATATTCAATTTTTTTCTGAAGTTTCTATTGAATTTTGAACATTAACATACATAGGATGATCAAAAGATGGAGTGAATATTTAATGTTTTAATATATATTACAATAAAAAAATTATCATTATTCTCTTCAAAATACTCCCCCTAACTTTAAATACATACATTCCATTGTTTTTACCACTTTCTGAAGAAATTTTGGAGGCTCTTTTTATGCTTACTTTCACTGTCCTGGATACCTTGATGTCCTGTACTGATTTCTCCTTCAAGGTCATTTGTACTGTAGGGATTTAGAACTCACATAGTATCAAATCTGGTGAATAATGTGAGGTTATACTGTAGTCCTTCACCAGCCTACCATTTTGAAATCCTTCACAAGCCTGCCATTTTGAAATCCTTCATGAGCCTGTTTTCTTGTAGGCTGTTTGGCAGTAATATTCACTATACTTTGGTCACACCTTGCAAAGATACTCAAGAAAGAACCTTCCAGAACTGCTACAGAAAGTGACAAAGACAACAGGGTGAGTGTGTTAAAAGGAAAGGGGAGTATCTTGAGGGAAATTCAGTCAATGTGCCTTTTACCATAATTTTTTTTACTTACCATTGAGAAAACATTTTATCACCCTTTATATTTTAAGATTTTTGTTATCTGTTTTTTCTCTCTCTGCAGATGATCCATACTCTGACATTCCTATTCATTCCCTTACTATTTGGCTTTATGTGCCTTATTGCTAATCTTTACTTATTAGTCTCCTTTGCAACTCTATCTTTAGACTTGATTTATTCACCTAATATTACCTTCCTTATTCTTTTTTTCAAATTATCAACATTCTTTATCTTCCTAAATATAGGCATTATATTTTATTTACATTCTTGTTTTGAGCTTAATTTCAGTGTTGCAGTGTTTCTCCAGATAAGTAGTGCAGTTTATTTTCCTATAAACTTTACTCTTCCTTTTTATGTTCCCCCTGTATTTTTAAACTGTTTTTTCTCTAGAAATGGGAAATTAAGAATGACTAAATTTAGTCATCAGTGTGTATTAATCTTACTAAATAGCCCTAGTTCAGGTAGTGATAAACCATAGAGAATCAAACTGACTTCTTTCATTTTATTCAAAAGGCAAATTTTTTTTACCCTTATCCTGCCACTAAATCCACTTATTAATTTGAAACAAGATCTATTTTTTTTAATTCCAGAGAATCTGGAACATAAGATATTACTATGGTTTTGAATTGGTCCTTTAGATTTCATAGAATTTTCCTATGACTCAGCATAATTCTTTTTCCCCCTTTTTTTTTTTTCTTTTTTCTTTTTTGAGACGGGGTCTCTCCTTGTAGTTCAGGCTGCACCTGAACTCATAAGTAGACCAGGTAAGCCTCAAACTCACAACAATTCTCTGAACTCTGCCTCCCAAGTGCTGGGATTACAGGCGTGAACCACCACGCCTGGCACTGTGGCATGTAGTATTGATTGCTGGTGGGCTTGAGTCACCATGCCCAGCACTGTGGTATGTGGTTACTGGGGATGGAATTCTCTGGACCTTGTGTTTGCTAGGCAGGCACCAGAAACACTGAGCTAAATCCCTGGATCCTCAATATGATTCTTTGAAAAAAACTTCTTTCACTAACCTCTATGCAAAGTTTTTTCATCATAATAAGGCTAAAGTAAAACTATTTCTGATATAATTCTAGAAAATAATAGTGTTTTGAGAAATACTTATTTTTAAAACATTCAATCACTGAGACTATTTGCAATTCTACTTAATATAGTCAAACTGCAAGTTCATATGAAAAGCATAATCTATAGCCTAACAAAATTTATATAATAGTGCCTTTATCTACTTTAGTATGTTTTAGGACTCCCAGAAGATGCAACATTGTATTTTTTATTACATGTACATACCTAACATAAAGTTTAATTTATAAATTAGGTACAGTAAGGTCCAGAGAGTTAGCTCAGTGGTTCCAGCACCCTCCTCGCAAGTGCAAGATCCTGAATTCGATGCCCAATAGCCACATATAATGCTGGGTGTGGTGACCCATGCCCACCAGCAATCAATACCACATACCACAGTGCCAGACATGGTGGCTCACGCCTGTAATTCCAGCACTCAGGAGGCACAGACAGGAGGATTGCTGAGTTCGAGGCTTGCCTGGGCTACATAGTGAGCTCAGGGCTAGCCTGAACTACAAAGCAAAAACTTGTCTCCAAAAAAAAAAAAAAAAAAAAAAGAATTAGGTGCAGTAAGAAATGAAGTAATTAATAAAGACAATTATAACAATTTATCTAAATGAATATAATGAAAACATTAATTTCTTATTTATGGAAATTTCTTACCATAACTCTAGACCCCATTGACTATAGTTAACTGAAATTACAGATTATGAGACCAGGCTGTACAGAGTGCTACTGTGCTAAAGTGTAGTTCAATGAGAGGGACAGTTTCTGTTTTTACTTCAATTGCCTGAAGGAATAGCAGCAAGAATATGACTCCAGCTAGCAATGAGAAGTTAAAGGAGCTTGTTTGTATAAATGCATATGGTTCCTTTAAGTACTAAAATCAAGTTACCAATTATTTTCCATGAATCACCTTTTTTTTTTTTTTTTGAGGCCAAGTCTTGTTTGTAGTTCAGGCTGGCCCTAAGCTCACTATGTAGCTCAGACAAGCCTCAAACTCAGTGATCCTCCTGCCTCTGTCTCCCAAGTGCTGGGATTGCAGGCGTGAGCCACCAAGCCTGGCAAGAATCACATTTTTTTATTGTTAATATCTCTTCATTATTCTGCTGGGCAATTTTAAAATGTAGGTGTGGTTAAATTCTGTTTTTAAATAAATAATGTCCTTCGAAGAAAGGCAGAATGTAATAAGTATCTGATTTGTATTTTTTAAAGTAATTCAGGGTTAAATTTGTAAAATTTTCTCTCCACTTGCAAAATGCTATTCTTTCTCTTACACTGATATGATCATTATTCATTTTCCATTTATTTCTGAGACAAGGAAAACAATAGCTCTATGATGAACAGAGAAGGATCTATCAGGCCCCAGTCACTTTTCACGCACTAAGAACTGATGCCAGTGACTGTCAGATCCAAGTGATTTTCTCCATAAATCTCCTTTTCTTTGTGAAAGTGAATCATTGTTCCCTAACACTGCACAAATTTTCATTCTGGTTTTCTGTTGTATAAAATTTAATGAGAACAGCCACAGAAAACATCAAGAGTTGAGTATATGACAGTGAAAAAATTCTCAATTTCGTTGAAATATTCTCATATAATTACTTGGGCTGTTTTTTAGTTGCATTCTAAAAAAAAAGAATGAGGAAAACATTTCCTTCTAAAGATCCAGTGTTGGCACTAAATTTGATCACTACTATTGAATGCATATGTGTAGACATACATATATGCATATATTATGTTGCACAAATAGTCAGAGACTCAGTCCTCTGATGTTGTGGGACTTATAATTAAACTCTGCCTTAAAGGATGGCTTGATGGAACACGTTTCCTCCCTTGACCAGGCTCTAATTATGAGTCTCTCGCTTAATTCATTTTTCTCTTGAACAACAGCTGTCCCTTGCCTGACTGCCTCTGCTGTCTGTTGCAAGGGTCATGCACCCTGAGGCAGACAGTGGGCTCTGTGATGGAAGACCCCCCTCTGTCATTCACCTAGACCTCCTTCATTCACTCCCACCCATATTCTGCCAGAAGTACAGCTTTACGATTGTTTGAACATATCACAAGATATATCTGTGTGCTTTGCCCTTTGGGTACAATAATCTTTTTCTCTGAGACTGTGCTTCTTGGGGGCGAGGTTATTGTTTCTAGTCAGGGGGTGTGGAAAGGTAATGAGAATGTACTTAATTTATGGTCTCTCTTTTCATTCGGCTCATCTGTGTTTGTGTGTACTTTCTAGATATTTCCCAAAGGAGCACTTAATTCATCCCAAATATTTCACATATAAATCCACCTGTATGTGGTAACTTCCCTGACACATGGTATAAACTCATTTCTTTCTATTTGCCAATTTGGCTCAATAAGCTTGGGAAGGGAAAGTTTCCCTGATCAAATGGAAGAGAAAAGAAGTTCTAATAGAAGGAATATAGGTCCCTTTTCTACTCAATTCCCACATTCCCTTCAAATGAAACCCATAAAACACTTGCAGTTTTATTTTTGCAAAATAATGGAGGGCTAGCTGTTGGATAGAAGGAGAAACTAGTTTAAAGGCTTGCTGATGTTGGAGATTTTGAGTTCTTTATTCTCAGAGTTAAAAGCCTTTGGAAGAGCAAAAGATTATATCTGTGTCGGCATTTTACTATGGTGGGATCAAATGCCACTGATTCCTGCTCATTAGGGTTGCTTCTGCCTCACCTGGGAGACTTAAAGAAGTCTTTATGAGAGCACAGCGAGGATTAACTTCATAAGAGAGAATAATAAGAAGAAATCTGTACGGTGGTGTTAATTTGTGAGAGAATGAGATCATTTAGTTGCTATGCCCTGGAAACCTTTAAAAATTTAAATACATTATAGTCAGAAATATACTTATTAAATTCTTTAAAGGCTACAAGAGATGAGATTACTGCAATGATACTTTACTATTTTATCCAGTATGACAAAGACTAGTATTGGTGATGGCAAAGGGAAAAAAAATAGCAATGCTAATAAAAATACCAATTTTCTTGATTGATTTGAGCAAGTTAAAGTGTTTCTTGTAACCTCTAATTTTAATTTAGAAGATATTTAGCATCTATTTTAGTATTTTTATCAATGTATAATGCATTATAAGTACACATATAAGCATCTTCTAATGATTTGTATTGCTCTAACTGCCATTTACTTCCAAAATTAGTTTGGAAAGGCCTTAAAACAGATTGTTTTACTATATAGTTTGAAATTTTCCCAGAAAAGAGGAGGGCGTGTTCAGGTCTAAGTGTGTTTTATTATCTGCTTTTCCTTTCCCCAAACTGCCCAACCACCAGGACACCATATAGCCTCCTTTAAACCTGCTCATCTTTATAGAGTTAATGTGATCTAATGAGTATCCTAAGATTTTTTGTACTATGCAAATATATGTATCAGGCCCATATTTATAGATTAAAACTTCTACTATAGATACAAAATGCCTTAAAGCTATGTAGTTTCCATTGTCTTACATGGTCTTCTGTTCAATTCTTTAACAAAAAACTTTGTTAGCACCTACGCTATCCTGGATGCCATACAAGGATGACAAAAGTAACCCAAAACCAAAAATACACAAGAAGCAGGGAGTAGATCACTAGCACCACATATGACTGGCATGTACAATTTTCAAAGGTTCGATCCTCCTGCGACCTAAAAAATAAGACATGTATTGTAATAAAAAATGCATTTTTGCTATTTATCTTATATTGTGTATTCATTATGTTTTCCTAATTTACTCTTTTGCCAACCATATTTTAATATTTAAGAATGCAGATTGTTTTATGATTACTGACACATAAACAAAGTATTTTCATTAAATCTTACCAGATACTAATTAGCATGTCCTCCACTGGAGAACTCACAATTGAATCGCCTCACTATCAAGATCTTTTAACCACATTTTAAAAGAACATTTTAATTTTCTTCCCTTGATTAATATGTAAAAAAGTAGTTTCACTGTCTGCTCTAACATAATGGAAGCACTGAAATATCTGATGTTCATATCTATTACCCAGCTTAAAGGAAAGGCAGCCGAAGAGCTTAAAAGGAGCCGCTGCAGCTGGAATTCTGTAGCTCACAATATGGAAAAGTTAGGGTACGTGGGGCAGAAGAAAGGGAGACACATAAGCATCTGTTCCCGCTCTGATACACCCTCATTCTCAGTGATAAAGGAATATTTCCCTTCCTTTCTTTCACGTTTCTAGAATGTAATAATCAGAATCTGGAAATATTCCTACCACTCCTTTTAAGAATGTTATATAACCTGTCTTTTACAACAAGATATATACGAGTTTGTGGAAAAATAAATCTTTGTAGATTTTTGCTTACAGAAGTTCTAGTGATTACAGTTAGGTTTTGTTCTGAGTCTTGCAGTGTGGCTCAGCTGCTACATACCTTCTGTGTTCCATATATTCTTAAAATGTGTGTGTCATGTCAACTTCAGATGTTTACAGTCTACAAATGGTAATCAAGTCAAATTTGTTAGATTTGTTATTCATATCTTTTGGGTGTTTGAGGATCTGTTTGTATATTTGCTTTTATTAAGAGTGTGTGTTAATCTCCATTATGAGCCATGTATATCTTTCCCTAAAATACTGTCATCAATTGCTTCAAGCATTCTGAAGCTATGTTGTTACACATGTTCAGATTCGTTATAAGTTCAATTTTATCATAATGTGGAGTCCTCTATATCTCTTGAACATCTTTTCCTTAACATTGTATTTTCCTGATACACATATAAATATCTCTGAGACACAGCCTTTCTCCTTCTTTGGAACTACTCAGATGTATTGACTTATTTAATTTTTCCCTTTTATTGTCCATATATTTTAACAATAATGTTATTAGTTGTTCTGCAAATGCAAACATGCCACTCCCTTTTGCATAGGCTAAGATAAAATGTGTTTTCACCATTTCCTGGATAAGGCTAGAATTCTAGAACATGTGAGCCTCTCCCTCCAGTTTGTTCTTACTGTGCATTTTGATTATGCATGTATTTTAAGCTCAGGAATATGAGAAGCTCACAGTTTCTTGGCCATCTACCATCTCCCTACTTCTGCAGACTATGTAGCATCTTTCTGTTATCTCCACATGCTTCCTTCAGCCTCAGGGTCCCCCACTCATATTTCTCTCAGAGAGAGCATGCTGTGCATACGTGTTATCTCCTCCGTTAATCTGAATAAATCCTTTATGCTTACAGGGTATTTTGGCATGGTGTGACATTCTATGGTGGCTTTTATTTTCTTTCATCAAGTTAAGAGTTACTGTTGTCTTTTGCATTCCCTTGTGTCTATTGAAATTACTCTGTTCCAGCTGCACAGAGATTTTTTAATCAGTTCACAGTTTTCATTTGTCTGGGGGATTATCTTAGCATCCCTTCCAGTTTTCCATCTCTACCTTTCCTTCTATCCTCCTAAGACTGCAATTACATATAATCAAATGCCCACTTATATTTACTATTCTTCCCATATAATTTTGTTTCGGACTTGGTGCTTCATCCTGGATACATCACAATAGCCTATTTTGATCACTATCCATTTATTTTCATTGTGCCCATTCTGTTGCTCAATCGACAACCTTGAAAGGTAGAGTTTTTCATACGCATAGTTTTTACTTAATATTTCAGTACATTTCAAATTTCAAGAAAATTTCAACTCCATACTGATTTTCTTGAACAGATCAAAAGTAGTATATTATTAAATAAAAATTTTATTGCAGTAAAAGACACACTGTCATGAGTCCCCTTCAAATGACTCCCTTTTGTCTCACTTATTCCATTATTCTGGCTGTTTTCTGAGCAGCGACAGAAATATTTTCTGGATGTCTACAATGTTTGATCAAAAAATTCAGTGAAGGCTCCTGCTGAGTTCTACTCAATGGAAAGGCAGGCTGATTAAACTATTGTGGTGTGTCCTCACCCACTTTATTCACTTGATCTAATACCATAGGGTTTCTGGCTCTTCCTCAAAGTTAAATGACCATAGAGGATAAATGTTTTGAGTGGAATTAGGACACTGAAGCAACTAAAGGTGCTCACAGAGGAGGCCTTCCAGAACTACTTCAAAAAGTGGCAAGGATGATGCCACAAGTGTGTTCAGAGGGAGAGACATTTGGAGAGGTAATTAGTGGTAATGTGTATTTTTACTCTAAGTTTTGAGATGCTCCTCATATATTTTATCAAGCCTCCTATCAATCACAGCAGTATTAAAATATATATCTAGTAACTTTAAAATATTTGTCTCTGGATTTCTTTTGTTCATTTGCTTTTAAACATTTTTTTCCCTGTTGGTATGACTTGTGATATTGAAGACCCTCCAGTATATACTTATGTGATGGTGTGTGTATGTATAGCATAATAAAATTTATAATGTTTATTTTTTCTAAGTATGAAAAATCATGAAAAGTTACAAACAACCTCTAGTCTCAGTAAGTGGAGTTCTGTTTATCCCATAATAGTTCATATTTCCATTGTTAATTCTCCCTAGATAATTTTCAATTATATTTCTGCTTTTACTGTTTCCCATTTATATAAATAAGAATAAGCCAGTCCCTTTTTGTTTGTGAACAGAAAATACTGTGCCACAGTGAGGTAAGCAATTAAATAATTGTTTGTCATAATTATTACAGGGTAATGATAAAGCAATGCAAAGAAAGTAAAGAATTTAGTGTTTTGGGAACCTGGATACATGGAAAGAAATATGCAAGCAAATCAATGGAGACTTTGAAATTTAAAAATACCAACATTTCTTAAACATTTATGTATGTTATGGTGGCTTAACTAGTGGCCAGATTTGATCGCTCAGCTGAGCTGAATCACTGTGGTCTGGCCATGGAAGACCCACCTGAGGACTGTTTCCAAACGCATAAAAAGAGAGCATGAGGGAAAGATCATTGGCTGTTGATTTTCTAGAAGCTTGAGGAGGGTGGTTTTCCTGATGCAAATTTGAGTGCTCTCTCCTTATAGGAGGAGTTCGAGTCCTTCCTCCCCCTGTCGTGGGAAGGCTGCTGTCCCAGCAGGGAAGCTCTACTTTCACTGTGATGTCTCTTCCTGGCCCCTCCCTCAGCCTGGAGGCACAGGTCCTTGACCCCACCGGTAGAGGCAGACTTTCTGGCATCACTACTAGCTCTTGGGCCTTTCCAATGCAGATCCTCCATACAAACAAGAATGAGACATTGCTATGGTCTCCATATTACTGGCTGGACTAGTGGGAGCCATTGCCCTGGGCTCTAGGCTTCCAGCTGGACTGGGGCAGGACTTCCCTGTGGGGTCCAAGCCCTTGGCTGGATTCCTTGGGCCTCTACTGTGTTGCTAATGTCTAGTATTCCTTTGCATTTGACTTTTTGGGCAAATATCATAAAATAACCTATAAATTATGTGTCTTGTATTAAATGTATTCCTTTTCAAACCCTGAACACTACATATGTATTAGCAAGGCAAATCTAGTATGTGAGGATGAATGAATTGTGGACTAATTCCAGTAAGAAGGAAAGAAGCTAAAAACTGAATACTATACGTGGAGAAGTACAAAACTATAAGATAGGTAGCACCAATGATGCTGTTTGAGAAGAGCACAGACCAAACCATGACAGATCCTGCAATAATTCCTCAAATTCAGCTGCATATAAGCTTTGAGTTTTCTGGCTCAAATAGAAAAGAAATGAAGGAAACTGAGATTCATTCAAACAAAGTGAATGTGACACCTTCAGAGAAATATAGATAATAATAGTTGCCATGGTAAGATCTCACCTTTCCAACCTATTGCAAAATGGGACTGTGGGATTTATATGGGTAGAAGAGCTTCA